>ONZH01006712.1:0-59693 GCA_900303285.1 Rhinella marina
AATGTCGCACAGAGATTTTTGTATCTAGCTGTAAAGTGAGAGCAAAATACCTTGTTTAATTAGTGACGTACAGAATGTGTCACCTGGACAGAAATAACGGATTGTAGTGAGTGGACAGCTGAACTGTGAAACACAGAAGGTTCCACACAGCTGTGTGAAATGGATTTGTATCACTGAGGTAAAACAACAAACAAACTTTTTTTATATATATATTTTTTTTTTATATTTTTTTTTTTAGTTTTGTTTTTTTTTGAACGTGACGTGCAGAAACTATCAGAGAGCTAACTCAGCCCCTGCTGACGGTGGCTATTTTGACTGCAACCCAGACAAATGTCGCACAGAGGTTTTTGTGATCTAGCTGTATAAGTGAGAGCAAAAGACCTTGTTTAATTAAGTGACGTACAGAATGTGTCACCTGGACAGAAAATACGGATTGTAGTGAGTGGACAGCTGAACTGTGACACACAGAATGGTTCCACACTGCTGTATGAAATGGATTTGTATCACTGAGATATAACAATAAAAAAAAAAGGGTTATATATGGCGATAGCTACACTACTAGTGCCAGCCAGCCAGCCAAGACAGGAGAAAAAAAAATGTCTTGTAGCCCTTAGAAGGGCTGTTGGGTTCTTGTAAGATCACTCCTGCCTAACAAAGAACTAAATGCAGGCCCTAACACTCTCCCTGAAACGCAGCAGCTCTATCCCTAACGACATCCAGACAGCATCTGAGCCGAGCACCGCGGGCAGTCACTAGTATATTCCAGGGTCACCTGATCAGGCCAGCCATGACATGTAAGGGCCCCACGTGATGCTGGGTGTACCGCAGAGTCTCCTGGCTTGTGATTGGCTGAGTTTATAAGTGCATTAAAGACCGGCACTCGCTGAATATGAAGTTTAGATATTTATTGTCACATATTATTCGTGTCACGTATTTCGGCTAGTCTATAGCCTTCCTCAGACATGTTATACACCATATATGTTGCAGTTTAAATAGCCCGCCAAAGCAAGGATTATGACCTCATGTTGTCAAGACGAAAAAGTAAACAAAAAATAAACAAACAATGCTGCAGTGTCCAAGCGCTTGACAATGCAATCTAACAGCCATAGTATCATTCAAGTATGCCTATTGCTAAATATAGTTAACGCACTATACAACAGAGGGCTGTTATCCACATATGGTGGGTTCTATGTAGTCCAGTATTGTACGTATTCCTTGGATTTGCCATTATCTCTGAAATGAAAATAAATATTCATTAGAATCATGTAAATTCAAGCAGTATCATAGGAAACTATGTAACTCATATTCTCGATTTAATCCCCCTGGTTCAAGAGTTCTCATTTTATGGATCCAAAAAGCTTCTCTCTTCAGTAGTAGTTGATTTCTGTTACCTCCTCTTCGCGGTTGTTGTACTTGTTCAATTATCTGGAATCGTAATTGTGATATGTTGTGTTTTTTTTGGTGAAAGTGAAGTGGTATGGGCAGCATCAGATTTCCTTTACGTATTGTGGATTTGTGCTTACTAAAGCGATCTTTCATGAGGGTTGATGTCTCGCCCACATATGCGAGTCCACACGGACATTTCAAGAGATATATGATAAAGGTGCTATCACATGTGAAGAAACCCTTGACTGGGAATTTTTCACCTGTGTGGGGATGTGTGAAATATTCTCCCTTTATTGCACTGGAACAGTGTACACAATTTAAACACGGATATGTGCCTCTTTTTGGAATGAGTAAGGTAGTTTGTTGTAATTCTCTCTTATTACTACCAATATCAGCTCTCACTATATTGTCCCTTATGTTTGCATTTCTCTTATAACAGATCATGGGATAGTTTTTGAGTTCTTCTGTGTCTGTGTAAGATTTGGCAAGGATACTCCAGTGTTTGTGTAAAATGGTCCTGACCTTATTAATGTAAGGGTGATATTTGGTGACGAATGGTAGTCTCTTTGGTTTAGGTGTGTTCCTCTCTTGTGTAGGCTCATGTATTTTTAATCTCTGTTCTGACAATACATCTACTGGGTATCCCCTCTGCACAATTTTTTGGTCATTTCCTCCAATCTCACTGTTTGTTGTTCTGGTTCAGATACAATATTCCTTATTCTTTGAAATTGTGAAAAGTGTAGTGATTTTTTTGTTGTAATAGGATGGTTGCTAGTATAAGATAGTAAGCTGTTTCGGTCCGTGGGTTTCACATAAAGATCAGTTTGTAGTGTATTACCTGTATCTTTGATGACCCACGTGTTTAGGAAATTGATCTTATCCATATCATAATTCAGGGTGAACGTCAGTTTTTCCCAGATTGAGTTGAGGTAGTGTGTGAAGGCCAATAGGGTTTGAATGTCGCACCGCCATACGCAAAAAATTTCATCAATAAAGCGACGCCAAAAGATGCAATTATTTTTAAAGAGATCATTCTTGTAGATATACATTTCTTCAAACCAGGTCATATAACAGTTTGCGTAAGGCGGTGCGACATTCGCGCCCATCGCGGTTCCGCGGCGCTGTTGGTAAAAGGTATCTTGGAAGAGGAAATAATTTTTTTCCAATACCAGTGAAAGTAGAGCGAGGAAAAATAGTTTTTCCTCTTCTCTATATGTGCTCTGTTCTAGCATCCACTTAACTACACCTATACCTTTTTCATGTTCTATAAAAGTATATAGACTACACACATCAAATGTGGTTAATATTCAGTCCGGAGACATATCAATTGCTTTGATTTGTTGTAAAAAATGTCCCGTGTCCAATAGATATGAACGAGATTTTCTAGTGAGTGGTGTAAGTACTTTTTCAAGTAAAATGGCTGGTGAAGAGAGTATGGAATCAATAGATGCCACTATTGGAGGGCCTGGTGGATATTGCATGTCTTTATGTACCTTTGGTAGTGTATAAAAGACCGGGTTGACTGGGTGTTGATTGATCAAGAATTCCTTCATTTTAGTGTCAATGATATTATCATGTCTCTGAAGTATGTTCTCCAATTCCTTTTTAATCTGCCACACCGGATCCGTTTGTAATGGTATGTAGGTGGTTGTGTCCGCTAGTTGTCCCTGGATCTCCGCTATGTAGTATTTTTTATCTAGTATTACTAGGGCTCCCCCTTTATCAGCTGGCTTGAAAATGATGTATTTATCTTCCATGACACTATCTAATGCTATTTTTTCCTCAGGTGTTAGATTGTGGTTTGTACGTAAGCTACCCGTGTGGGTCTGGTGTAGTAAAGTTTGTATGTCCCTCTGGACTAAATGGACAAATGTCTCAACCGGATGATATGACTTTGGTGGCATATATTGACTCTTGGCTTTGAGTCCAAATTGTTTTAGAGTTAGTTTATCCATTGTCATAATTTCATCACTGGTGGACATTTGTTCATTGGTGGAAAAATGTGCTTTCAGCCATATATTGTGAAAGAACCTTTGCAGGTCCATTTCTAGAGAAAAAGTGTCCAGACCGCATGTGGGGCTAAAAGACAAACCTTTCTGTAGAACATTCATTTGTGCTATACTCAAAGTCTTAGAAGAAATATTAAGTACTAATGTCTCTGTTCTACCTGGGAGCGAGTCTTCATCGATGCCTCTGTTCCTCCTGTGGCGGCGACCTGCTCTCCTTGTGGTGCTTTGTTCTCCTCTTGGTGTCTGTCTGCGATATGTCTTCTTTCCTAAAAAAAGTTCTCCGTGGTCCACCGGTAGTGTCGCTGCCAGAACTGGAGAACGCAGAGTTGTTCCGTTGCCCATCTCTTCTGTATTGTGGTAAAGCGGTGCCCAAGGAGTCTTGCCATTTGTAAATACGTTTGGAAAGATAGTCTTCATAATCTCTTATATACTTTGATCTTTTAGTGGCTTCTATGTTGTTCCATAGATCTTTGCAATTTTTTTCAATTTTTTGTTTGAGAGTTTCAAAGTCCTCTAAATTGAAGGAGTCCTTTAGTTGAACCTCAATTATATCTTTACACTCTTTTATTGAACTAGTTAGATGTTCAGTGGTAAGTACAATAATGTTCAGAGAGCACTTATTTAAAATGCTGGCAAATTGTGTGCAATACTCAAGGTTGTCCCCAAATAATGTGGGACGAAGATTTGCCCTCAGACCTCGTGGAATCCTCTGTGCGTGGTGGTATTCAGTTAGCGTCGCGGCATGCAGTTCCAGTGAGGTGAGACGCCTTGCTTCCTTCTCCCAGCGCCGGCTTCTGAACTCGCTGGGTGGGATCTTCAGGAAGTCCGTCTGTGCTGTGACCTGTGACACAATCTCCCATGCCCTCTCCTCGCTGTAGGTGAAGGTATTCATTAGAGATGGAATGTGGTGTCCATGTGCACATACTCAAAGGTCAGTTCTGTTGTAAAGTAGTGAGTCGGCACTTCGGTTTCTTGTCGCGGTGCACGTGTCAGGAGAGACGCTCCAGTAATCAGGTGCATTAAAGACCGGCACTCGCTGAATATGAAGTTTAGATATTTATTGTGACATATTATTCATGTGACGCGTTTTGGCTAGTCTATAGCCTTCCTCAGACATGTTATACACCATATATGTTGCAGTTTAAATAGCCCGCCAAAGCAAGGATTATGACGTCATGTTGTTGGCTGAGTTTATAGGCGCCAAAAATGCACAATGCGGAAGTTGCCATTTCCTCGAGCATGGCGAGATACTCGTCCGAGCAGCGAGCACTTACGAGTACCCTAATACTCGAACGAGCACCAAGCTCGGACGAGTATGCTCGCTCATCTCTAATTACATGTCACATCCCAGACATACCTATGTGCACTGTGTGTATTACATGTCATATCCCAAACATACCTGTGTGCACTGTGTGTCTGTATTACATGTCACATCCCAGACATACCTGTGTGCACTGTGTGTGTATTACATGTCATATCCCAGACATACCTGTGTGCACTGTGTGTCTGTATTAACATGTCATATCCCAGACATACCTGTGTGCACTGTGTGTCTGTATTACATGTCTATCCCAGACATACCTGTGTGCATCGTGTGTCTATATTACATGTCACATCCCAGACATACTTGTGTGCACTGTGGTCTGTATTACATGTCACATCCCAGACATACCTATGTGCACTGTGTATGTGTAATTACATGTCACATCCCAGAACATACCTATGTGCACTGTGTCTGTATTACATGTCACATCCCAGACATACCTATGTGCACTGTGTATGTGTATTACATGTCACATCCCAGACATACCTATGTGCACTGTGTGTCTGTATTACATGTCACATCCCAGACATACCTGTGTGCACTGTGTGTCTGTATTACATGTCACATCCCAGACATACCTATGTGCACTGTGTGTCTGTATTACATGTCACATCCCAGACATACCTTTGTGCACTGTGTATCTGTATTACATGTCATATCCCAGACATACTTGTGTGCACTGTGTGTCTGTATTACATGTCACATCCCAGACATACCTGTGTGCACTGTGTGTCTGTATTACATGTCACATCCCAGACATACCTGTGTGCACTGTGTGTGTATTACATGTCACATCCCAGACATACCTGTGTGCACTGTGTGTGTGTATTACATGTCCAGGAAAAGCACTTTTATTCTGCTGGAACACAGCTCCCAAGTGCCCAGCGCTGCTGCTGCAAGTGCCCAAAGCAAACCAGACTGAATATCTTGGGATTGGTAGCAGATAGAAAAATGGTTCTGACCTTCTTTGAAAGCTGGCATTCCAAGCTTTCAAATGATACCAAATTATATCCAGTATATCCGAAGATATAGCTGTTAGAAATCGAGTCAGGAGAGAAAGCTGTTTTTAGTTTCACTTTCAGCTGAGCACTTGAGAGCTGTTTTCCAGCAGAATAAAAGTGCTCTTCCTGGACATGTAATACAGACACACAGTGCACACAGGTATATCTGGGATGTCACATGTAATACAGACACACAGTGCACACAGGTATGTCTGGGATGTGGCATGTAATACAGACAGTGCACAAAGGTATGTCTGGGATGTGACATGCAATACAGACACACAGTGCACACAGGAATGTCTGGGATGTGACATGTAATACACACACACAGTGCACACAGGTATGTCTGGGATGTGACATGTAAACACCACACAGTGCACAACAGGTATGTCTGGGAATGTGACATGTAATCACAGACACCAGTGCACACAGGGTATGTCTGGGATTTGAACATTGTAATACAGACACACAGTGCACACAGGTATAGTCTGGGATATGACATGTAATACACACACAGTGCACACAGGTAATGTCTGGGATGTGACATGTAATACACACACAGTGGCACACAGGTTATGTCTGGGATGTGACATGTAATACAGACACACAGTGCACTACAGGTATGGTCTGGGGATGTTGACAATGTAATACAGACACACAGTGCACACAGGTAGGTCTGGGATAATGACATGTAAATACAGACCACAGTACACACAGGTATGTCTGGGATGTGACATGTAATACACACACAGTGCACACAGGTATGTCTGGGATTGACATGTAATACAGACACACAGTGCACACAGGTATGTCTGGGATTTGACATGTAATACAGACACACAGTGCACACAGGTATGTCTGGGATTTGACATGTAATACAGACACACAGTGCACATAGGTATGTCTGGAATGTGTCTGCAATCTTCTGTGGGCCACTGCTGTCAGTTATATACAGTAGGTGAAAAACAGGTGAAAGACTCCCTTTAAATAATAAAAAAAAAAACGTATCTGGTCTTGTCCTGTTAGTATCTGGACTATTTCCTCTAATTGGGGGCAGTCCAGGAAGCAATACAATTAAAGGAGCTATTTTAGTAGTGACATAGATTTAATCGCCAAGTCACCCAGGTTTCATAGAAATGCAGAATCCTTGTTTGCCCCTCCTCTTTCCCTTCTTCTTCTTTTACTATGGGGAGTTCAATACAAGGGCTGATCGGTAGTAGCCTGAAATGTAAAAAAACTCAAGACATAAGTATGATAACTTACTGCATTGTGTAATAATCTTGCAATAAGAGGACGACCTGATTGGTTACCATGTTACATTTCTATCCATCCACTGAGAAAAGTCCTATTGATGTAGGATGATAGATAGGGATCGAATGGAAAGCCCTTTAAAGAGTTATAGGCAGCGGGTTGCAGCAAAAAAGAGGATGGCCTTAGTGAGGAGCATGGTTTATATTAAAGGGGATGGATATATATTTATGCTACTCCTTAGTAATATCCAAACACAGACCAGATCTAATAAATAAATTAAGATCCACTATTGTAATATCATATCCCAGAATTGACCCCCATATTTATTTCAGACTACAGACCAGGCACTTTAAATATATTCTGACACCAGACCACTTTAAATATATTCAGACGGAGACGTCCAGTCAGACTGCTTCTTGTCCACTAGTCCCAATTGTGTTTGGCAGCTTAAAATTTCTCTTTCCTTTTTGTCATGGAAGAACTGAAATATTCCTCTATGTCACTACAGAGTTGTTTCACAGGACAACATGCTAGTCCTCTGTAGGACACCTTGAGTTCCACATTTGAGGGTTTGTATGATGATAGGTTAATGACACAGTTGACTTTACTGAGGTCCTCTTGGATGTTCTAGTCAGCTTTACATTGTACTCGATTGGTGTGTGAATACAGCCCTAATTTAAGTCAAATTGTCTACTAAATGTAATTGTAACTTTGTATAATATTGTTGCATTTTCAGTACCAAATTCTCTGTAAATTTGCTCTTTACTCTTGGTACCTATTTGGATCTTTTTCTTCGAGCTATAGAACGGTGTTCCTCTACTCCAGTCCTCAGGATTCACATGCTGGTCATGATTTGAGAATATCCTTAAGAATGAACACCTCTGATGAGCTCTCAAGCACCGACACTAATTATATCACCTGCTCAATACTAAGGAAATCCTGAAAACATGACCGGCAGGAGAGCTCTGAGGACTGGAGTTGAGAAACACAGCTGTAGAACAACACGGTGGTTTCACAGCCTTTAAGAAGTCGTGTGACACAAGTGCTGAGCATAAGAATTGTGTGTGTGCGACATAGGATTCTTTAGGCAAAGTCCCTTGGGGATTAAATATTCCTCATTCCTTATGGCTAGAGATGAGCAAATTTCTTAAAATTTAAATTCGGTGAAGTTTACAAAAAAATTTGTTTCGTGATGTGCTTTGTAAGTAGTGGGTGCAATGACAGGGAATGGTGATTGCTTCGCTAACACCCCCAGACACCGTTATTGAACCCCTCCGATACTGAGTTCATCGATGTGGTCAAGGTTAAAGCATTTTAGGGGTTGCTCATATATAAGAAAAAAAAAACGTAATCGTACTCACCTCATCCATTGGAGCGTGAAGCGGCTGTCTTGTTTGAAGATCCAGCATGAAATCACGCCCCCGGGACGTGATGACATCATCACGTCAGCCGGTGTGGTGACGTCATATGTTACCTCGCACAAGATATTGCGCAGGATCTTCAAGCAAGATGGCCACGGCGGCCTCTTCGTGCTCAAATGGATGAGGTAAATATGATTTTTTTCTAAATTTTACCATCGTTTTGTTACCTCGAAGCACAAATTAATGTATTAATTTTTATTTTTTAATTAATTAATTTATTTTTATTTATTGATATATTTCTGTTAATTTTCGCCAGATTTATGATAAGATTTCTTCAGCCATTCAGTCTCCTCCATCTCCTCTACTTCTTCTCTGCACATATATCCGGGGTCCATCTTTGTTGGTCTGTTATACGCTGTAATCACAAAATAAACTCTACTGAAAAATCCATGAAAGTCACTCCTTTCACCACCAGTGGCTCATATATTGTCTATACTGGGGCTCAGGAACTACAAGTGACACTTCTGCTTGTATCTGCCTATAATAAAATCATCTCTTACCCTGTCTGGCTCTGGCTGCTATTTTACCATGGCCGTTTCCGGCAGTAAAGTGGGAGCTCAGATCTCCCTTCCATCAATTTGAATTTCATTTCCATTCTTCCAGAAACATGTTTGTTCCCTTCACCTTGTAAACAACAATGAAGAACAATCAGTCGCTGATTACTGCTGGTGTGAACAGCACCCAGACTGCATTAAACTGGTCGATATGGGTTATGTGTATTCCAGTTGCAATGAGTGAGGGTTGTGATATGAGGCATGTGAATGGCTTCTAGCAGACTACCAAAACTCTTATTTTATTGTGCCATTGGTTTTACCTACATTATGGGGGGGAATAGACTGCATCATGTTTATGTCTGGGGGAGGGGGGGTCTTATATACTCACTGCTTAATCCATGGTTTCACTGCCAAAGCAGCAAAATAGTCGTCTAAGGAATCTAAGAAAAGAAGAAAAACCCAAGTGTGAGGTTGTGAGGAGAAATGAGTCTTGTGGTATAAGTGGTGGTTGGTGATTAGACTGGAAAATCCCTTTCCAGAAGATAACTCCCTGCATCATTGGTCCAGGCCAGGCATAGTAAAGAAGTCAATGGTTGGTACAAAAATCAGTAAGTGTCCATGTAAAACATTCAAAAAAGAAATCCTCCAGGATGACCACTACTATCTGTAGATGTCAGCCATATCTATTAGATGGAGGTCACAATCAATCTCGCTATATTAGGTCCATATGTCATAATAGAGAATAGCAAACTAAGAGGGTTCAAAAATTTGTTAAAACGTGTACTTGCCTTAGTGGCCGGCTCTCCCCTCTGCTGCTGATGGAAGAAATATAAAGAGATAAGAAACATATAAGACATCATAATAACATAAAGACAGTAACAAGGGAGGACTACAGGGGTAATATCCAGCCAGGACTCACATGCTTCTTGTATGACTCCTCCTGCAGCACTTAGGAATCCAGGATCTTCTTCTTGGTCTACAAAAAAATACAAAATAAGAAAATGAAATGTGTGATGAGCAGAGGACAGAGGATCAGTCTATAAGATCCAATCAGCCCATTATCTGTGGACTTTGCACTTACCTTTCCGTTTTCTCCTCTCTGTTCATTTCTTCTTCTCTGTTGGACATAAAACATAACAAATAAATTAATAAAGCTCTAGGTCCAGATGGCAGGGACCATAGAGACTAGTGTTTTTGAAGTAAGTCATGGAGGAGACTCTTAGGACACCAATGATTTTTGGCTAGATAGCTCCATGCCCAACTATGCTCTTTATATAAACTTACATGGTCTCCAAGGTGTAAAACACAGGGCATCTTCCAATCGTTCTTATCCTACAGTAGAAAGTCCTGGTTAACTGGATGCACTCAGCAAATCTGCCCCATATACCCTCTCGTGCCAGCCCTCGAACGTGCAATATGCTGTATGACTCGTACCCACTAAAGGGAGTTATATCTGGAGCCTCCAGAATTAATTCTATGTCTAAATTGTATTACAAGTAGAATATTTACACTCAAGAAATGTTAGAATCACATAATGAATCCGGCAGGTAGTGTGGACATCAGACCTGGGATAAATAAAGGCAGAGTTCTGGGACAACCAGCTTAGTAACTCCCCCCCTTGGTTATTACACTAACACTAGAGAAAAAAGGTTACTATGGTAAAATATAATTACCGTATGGGCGGCTTTGAATCACATACTGTGTTCCACCACCTAATGGAGGAAGAAAGAGAAAAATATGACTTATACATGTTATTGAAATTCTCATTACCAGAAATTATACAACATGATGCACAATAAAAATTAGAGGAACATTATTTAAAATTAGTACTTGATATGAGATGACAATGTTTAACGCTAAAATGTTTGTGGTATATATGATGCACAACAAAATGACAACCGGAAATCAGAAACAAATCATTTAATACAATAAATACAATGTTCTCAATAATGTGTTGACTTTGAATACTTCACAGGGATTTACATACCTTACGTCAAAGTATTCTCCCATTTCTTTTTCTATTGCATCAATGTCAATCTCCTCCATATCGTTGGTCTCCTCCTCTTCCTCCAGATATTCATCTTCTTCTTCCTCCAGATACTTTTCCTCTTCCTCCAGATGTTCTTCCCATCCCTCTAGATATTCCTCCGCTTCCTCCTGATCTTTCTCATTCTTCAGATGTTGCTCCTCCTCCTTACTTTTAGCCTCCTCTTCCATCACCATATCATCTTCCTCCTCTTTTTCCACCTCTTCCTTTAGATGTTCCCCTTCCTCTTCTTTCACCATATCCTCCAGATGTTCCTGCTCATGCTCCAGATGTTCCACCTTCTCTTCATATTTATCCTCCTCTTCTATCACAAGATGTTTCTCCAACTCCGTTTTATCTTCCTTGTTCTCAAGATGTTTCTCCAACAACGTTTTATCTTCCTTGTTCTCAAGATGTTTCCCCTCCTCTAAATGTTTCTTCTCCTTGATATCCAGATCTTCCTCCTTTTTATCATTATCAGTCCCAAGATGTCTCTCCTCTTTTGCCAGATGTTCCCCTTCATCCATATTCTTATCCTCATACTCCACCTCCTCTTGATTTTCCTCCTGATGTTTCATCCTCTCCATTTGATGTTCTGATCTCTCCTCCTTCTCCTCCTGATGTTCCTCTATTTCAGTATCCGCCACTACCTTCTCTAGATGTTCCTTTTTCACATTCTCCTCCTCCAGATGTTCTTCCTCCTTATTCTCCACCTCTTTCAGTTGTTCCTCCACCTCCTCATTTTTCTCCATCTCATCCTCCATCCTATAAAGTTTAAAGAAGATTATAGTTTATAAAAAAAGGAATTAACTAATCTATCAGACCCATCCACCACTTGTACTCAAAACCACCTATAACCAATTTTCTAATGGATACCTGCTGTTTAAGATGCTTTCTCATACTTAAAGCTATCAGTCCTCCCTCACTAGTCCTCATACCCGACCCATACCAGCCCCTGAGGACTTCTACAGAACCAAAACTATCAGTAGCCAAACATTATACCCATCCTATAACATTACTTCATCATCTATACCTACACACAGAGCATTCATTGGTATCTACACACTGGATCTTCAACTTTTGGGGAAATATTTCTCTCCTGTCTATGATCTGATATAAGATAAGATGCTTTAGATATATATTTACCTGAATTTCTCTGTATCACTCGCTGTGTCTCCAAATCTTAAACAGAGGAAGAAGAAAATTACAAGATCATTACTTAAATAACTTTTTATTACTTACTGAATTCTATAACAGCAGATACTATGAAACTATGGTGGAGATAAAAAGAGACATTAAACGGACCTAAAGGAAGAGGGAGAAATGAGAGAGAATAAAGTAGCCTAAGACAGTCTAGGCTCCACTACAAGTTGCAGATCTCAAGAGAGTGTCAGCTTTATGGTCCCTTCTATAATGTGTGTGATGTCATAATAACAGAACAGAACTAAGAATCAGATCATTCTGTGACATCATAAGCAGCAACACATTTGGAGCCACTAACCATAGCACGATATAGGATCTGACAACTCAGTTTTTTTTAGTAAATATTAGTATTTTCCATAAAATACCTAAATATTTTCAATAGAACTTTGCATTGTACTATATTATTCCTCATGGAAATGTATGAATACACTGACAATTTGGTGCTACCATTCCCTGTAACATCAGGGTCTGTCCCTGAACACTATAAGCACTGATTGGATAGTTGGTGGAGACATACCATATTGGAAAGGATAATTGTTAATGTAACAATCAGTTGTCAATGTATTATGTATTCATACATTTTCAAAAGGAATAACTGAGGAATTTCACAATCCTACGTTCTAAAATGGATGAGAAATGTTATTTCATGAAGAATACAAACATTTACTAAATTAATTTATGTCATGAGATCTGATCAATGCTTGGAAAAAAAAATAAAAATAATATATATATATATATATATATATATATATATATATATATATATATATATATTGTAAGTTCTCCCCCAACTGCTCTAAACTAGAGAAGTGTAAGTGTAACTGATATAATTGATATGAGAAGCACAGAAATAAAGGGGAAAGAAGGACAGATGAACGGATGGATAAAAGAATGGACAGATAGATGGACTGCTGCTCATTTAGACAAATTTTTACCAAACATGAAGTTTTCGCTACAATGTAAGTGAAGGAAGAGATAGAGAGAAGCTCAGACAATCTGACATTACATGGAGGAGACTATCGGAGGAGGAGGAGGAAGGACAGAAGAAAATGAAGACACTTCTGGAGCCTAAGACAGGACGTACTTACCTCTGCACCACTAACTGCAACCCTCAATGGAATGTCGGCTCTGCAGCTCCTTATATAACGTGTGTGATGTCACAATAACATTCCGTGACATCATAGGCAGCAGCAGCTGTGATTTAACCCCTTAATACCTCAGACATGTAATACACTATGAGCCTGATTTATCGTAGGCCGACTGAGTACGCCAGTCTATGTTAACCAGGTGTGCACCTTGTCATAAATTAGAAGCAGCATCTGTCAGTCCATGTTCCTATACTAATATCTACCACAGCCAGAAAACTGGAGTATAAGATGATAAATGTGGCGGGGTTGCATGTCCCGTTTGTTCCATTTTCATGTTGTATTACTCTATTGTTTGTAGGGATCAATATTGGGGTTGTACATACTTTCACACTTTTTATTATATTATTATATTTATTTAAGAGCAGTTTGCATGTCTTTGTATGAATCATTCATAGTATTTGGAGTCATAGTAACATAGTAACACTCTTTTAGTGAACTTACCATCACCACCTCCTCAGGCAGAGAGTTCCACAGTCTCACTGCTCTTACCGTAAAGAATCCTCTTCTATGTTTATGTACAAACCTTCTTTCCTCCAGACGCAGAGGATGTCCCCTCGTCACAGTCACAGTCTTGGGAATAAATAGATCATGGGAGAGATTTCTGTACTGACCTCTGATATATTTATACATAGTTATTAGATCACCCCTCAGATCAGATCACCCCTGCTACCCAGTGTTTTACCATTCAGTATTTACTGGTGACTTGCATTATTCCTTCCTATGTGCATAACTTTACATTTGTCAGTGTTAAACCTCATCTGCCACTTCTCTGCCCGAGCCTCCAGTCTATCCAGATCCATCTGTAGCAGTGTACTGTCCTCTTCTGTGTTAATTACTTTACACAGTTTAGTGTCTGCAAAAATTGATATTTTACTGTGCAAACCTTCTACAATATCATTAATAAATATTTTGAAGATAATAGGGCCCAATACAGACCCCTGTGGTACCCCACTAGTGACAGTGACCCAATCTGAATATGTGCCATTAATAACCACCCTCTGTTTTCTATCACTGAGCCAGTTACTTACCCACATACAGACATTTTCTCCCAGTCCAAGCATTCTCATTTTATATACTAACCTTTTATGTGGTACAGTGTCAAATGCTTTGGAGAAGTCCAGATATACAACATCCATTGATTCAGTGCGGTCCAGTCTAGAACTTACCTCCTCATAGAAACTGATTAAATTGGTTTGACATTACTGATCCCTCATGAAGCCATGCTGATATGGAGTAATTTGCTTATTTTCATTGAGGTACTCCAAGATAGCATCTCTTAGAAAACCCTCAAACAGTTTACCCATGACAGATGTTAAACTTACCAGCCTATAGTTCCTGGGCTCTGTTTTTGGACCCGTTTTGAATATTGTCACCACATTTGCTATGTGCCAATCCTGTGGAACACTCCCTGTCAGCATAGAGTCCTTAAATATCAGAAATAAGGGTCTGGCAATGACATTACTTAATTCTTTTAGGATACGGGGGTGTATGCCATCCGGTCCTGGCGATTTGTCTATTTTAATCTTTTTAAGACGCAGCACTACTTCTTCCTGGGTCTGACAGGGCACTTTTAATGGGGAATTTACTTTTATATTCTGCAGTCAAGTCAGTCAAGTATTTGCTTTACAAATCCGGGGAATATCTTCCTCTTCTTGTTGTGTTACTTATTTTAATGTGGTTTTAATGATCTTAACAAAGTAGGAAATTTAATATTATTTGGGATGTCTGTTCTGTTCTTAATCAGGTCATGTACAGTAGCTATAGGGTGGGCCTTAGGCAAACCAGTCTGGCAGTGTTGGAGTGTACAGGCAATCCCCATCCACTCCAGAACACGTTTTGTTTAGCGCCTTCTGGAGAAGCTGTTGGGTTCATTATTGGACAATCTAGGCTGAGTATGTATAGGCATCGGCCTATGGATGCGCACATTTGAAGGATTTCAGGCATTACAGTTAGTGAAGACTGAGTCACAGAAGTAAGAAAGCCACAGGAGTCTGGTGTGAGTTATGACCATATCCAATAGTTGTACCATTTTGCCGTAAAAGCATAGAGCCATTGACTGACTGCAGTGGTCGTGTCCTGGGACATGAAGTTGCCAATATAGTATACTGCACTGTGATATACATATAATATATTACACTTCTTTCTGTGCATGAATATTATGATGAGGCTTAACATTAAAACCCATTGCCCATTAACTTGCCCTTCCTGCTCTCTGACATATCGAGGCCTGGATGCCAAAGGTCCAATGAGGGGTTCTGTGGTTTCCGATCTTATAAGTCTTGTAAGTCTCGGTGTGAGCTCCATGGATCCCAAAGATGATTATCAGATTAAGATCCAGGAATTTGGAGACAGGTCACCACCTAGATCTATTATGTTATATTCCTCCTGATGCAATCCACTTGATGACAGGACCTGAGGTATAGAGCAGAACATTGTCCAGAGCATCATGCTGCCTCCGCCTGACTATCTTCTTCCCAAAATTCATCTCTTCCCCAGGTTAGTTATGCACACACACTCAGCCGTCCACGTGATGTAATGTGATTTATCAGACCAGGCCACTTTCTTCCCATAATAAATCTGGTGCTATCTCTTCCCCAGGTTAGTGATGCACATGTCCCCATCCATCTACATGATGTAATGCGATTCCTCCGACCAGAGTGTCTTCCTATGGCCCCCAGTAGTAAGCTAGGACACTCTGACTGGTATGTAGCTACATAGCCCCATACAAAGAAAGCTGCAATGCCCTGTGTGTCCTGACTGCTTTCTGTCATCACCAGCAGGAACTTTCTTGCTCTTCAGTAAATATTCTGTGGGATTGGACCAGACATGCTCGTCTTCAACCCCCTCATGTATCAGTGGGAGTTAGGCATGGGCATCCAAGACCCTGTCACATGTTCGCCGTTTGTCCTTCTTTAACATAGTAACATAGTAACATAGTTTGTAAGGCCGAAAAAAGACATCTGTCCATCCAGTTCAGCCTGTTTTCCTACAAGTTGATCCAGAGGAAGGCAAAAAAAACCCTGTGAGGTAGAAGCCAATTTTCCTCACTTTAGGGGGAAAAATTCCTTCCCGACTCCAATCAGGCAATCAGAATAACTCCCTGGATCAACGACCCCTCTCTAGTAACTATAACCTGTAATGTTATTACCCTCCAGAAATACATCCAGGCCCCTCTTGAACTCTTTTAGTGAACTTACCATCACCACCTCCTCAGGCAGAGAGTTCCATAGTCTCACTGCTCTTACCGTAAAGAATCCTCTTCTATGTTTGTGTACAAACCTTCTTTCCTCCAGACGCAGAGGATGTCCCCTCGTCACAGTCACAGTCCTGGGGATAAATAGATGATGGGAGAGATCTCTGTACTGACCTCTGATGTATTTATACTGTACATAGTTATTAGATCTCCCCTCAGTCGTCTTTTTTCTAAAGTGAATAACCCTAATTTTGATAATCTTTCTGGGTACTGTAGTCCACCCATTCCAGTTATTACTTTAGTTGCCCTCCTCTGAACCCTCTCCAGCTCTGCTATGTCTGCCTTGTTCACAGGAGCCCAGAACTGTACACAGTACTCCATGTGTGGTCTGACTAGTGATTTGTAAAATGGCAGGACTATGTTCTCATCACGGGCATCTATGCCCCTTTTGATGCAACCCATTATCGTATTGGCCTTGGCACCAGCTGTCTGACACTGGCTTCTACAGCTTAGTTTGCTGTTCACTAAAATACCTAGGTCCTTTTCCATGTCAGAGTTACCCAATGCTTTACCATTTAGTATGTACTGGTGACTTGCATTATTCCTTCCCATATGCATAACCTTACATTTGTCAGTGTTAAACCTCATTTGCCACTTTTCTGACCAAGCCTCCAGTCTATCCAGATCCATCTATAGCAGTGTACTGTCCTCTTCTGTGTTAATTACTTTACACAGTTTAGTGTCTGCAAAAATTGATATTTTACTGTGCAAACCTTCTACAATATCATTAATAAATATTTTGAAGATAATAGGGCCCAATACAGACCCCTGTGGTACCCCACTAGTGACAGTGACCCAATCTGAATATGTGCCATTAATAACCACCCTCTGTTTTCTATCACTGAGCCAGTTACTTACCCACATACAGACATTTTCTCCCAGGCCAAGCATTCTCATTTTGTATACTAACCTTTTATGTGGTACAGTGTCAAACGCTTTGGAGAAGTCCAAGTATACGACATCCATTGAGTCGCCGCGGTCTAGTCTAGAACTTACCTCCTCATAGAAACTGATTAAATTGGTTTGACATGGCCGATCCCTCATGAAGCCATGCTGATACGGAGTTATTTGCTTATTTTCATTGAGGTACTCTCAGATAGCATCTCTCAGAAAACCTTGCACAACTTTTGGTAGGTAGTAACCACTGAATACTGGGAAGACCCACAACATATCCAAAAAATGTTTTTTTATGCATTTATTGACCTATTTTAGATAATTTGGCACAGTAAAAAAGAATTGTTCAATATTTAAAGATTGAATATCGGGTACTAAGTTTGGTTACGGTGGCCTGACACCTACCACCCACATTGTTTCTGGAGATACTACACACTGTGAACTTTCCATTAACCCTTTGTCCCAAACAAGAGCAGTCGGGGGGGACAAAGACCAAACCCCTATCACCTCACTACAGCCACCCCCGCCACACCCAATAGAAATAAACACACAGTGCGGTTTTGTTGCTTCTCTGGAGAGTTCACACATCCTTATGATGTTATCACTTTCCCATGGATGATCTAATCTGATACAAGGTAAAGAGGAAGGTCATACTCTAAAGAACCCACATTCCTCTTCATCCTTCCTCCCAGATTTTCCAAACCATGTAGAAGCTTTCTCCCACCTTACTGGGCCAATGGTAAGGAGAGCACAGGGACTGACCCACTGCTTCCAACCAGGGCTGATTCTGTTTTCTGCTGCCTGAGACGAAAAATGGCGCTCCGCTTTCCCCTCCCTCAGTGCTTTGTGGCCAGGGGCATGGGAGCATCTAGCCTTTCTGCTGCCTGAGGTAAAAATTAAAATGTCACCACATGCCAAATTCTCAACCTAACCCATTCCCTCCAGATCAGCGGGGGTCTCACCCGCAATCCCCACCAATGAGCTGTTTGAAAAGAAGACTGTGCCACGAGAGCTGTTTTCTCTGCTCTGTTCACCTGCTCAACACAGAATTTGCATTGGTGAGCAGTTAAACAGAGCAGAG
Organism: Rhinella marina; assembly: GCA_900303285.1. Lineage (NCBI taxonomy): Eukaryota > Metazoa > Chordata > Amphibia > Anura > Bufonidae > Rhinella > Rhinella marina. The sequence goes on from ONZH01006712.1 coordinate 18,492, forward strand.
AAGGCAGCGCTCATACGAAAAAAAAGCGGACTACCCGCTTAAAGACATACTTGGAATACATTACATCACTACAGAACATACAGGAAAATTCAGCGATACATACATCTTATATCCAGTGATGTCGATGTTCTCTTTCCCCATTTTCTTCAATCAAATCAGACCACCATGATGATTTATTTCGGCCATCTCGTCTCTCTGCAGAGTGCTCTGGGAATTAAAAAAATTTAAATACTTAAATATTACTTCATTATAAATATATTCCCAAATACCTTACATTATTTATAATAGCTTATTTTGCCTGGGGAGCAATCATTAGGAGATATAAAATGGCCGCTGTCTTATTAGTACACACAAAACCTGTCCTAATCACACAGGAGGACAAGTTACTTCACAACACTGAGGTAAAGAGCTGCCTCATCCTCCTCTCTGCTCTGCTTGTCAGGGATTATGATCCTGAATACAGATGATAAGATCTTCAGCTGAATCTGTAATGGTATTGATTTCATGAGCAGATGTGAATAATAAGCAGCAGCACTTTTATGCAGTCTCCATTACCACAGTCTGTCTTGTTCGTCCTCTCTGTACTTCATGTCTCCTCATTAACTCCATTACCACAGAGATTCAGCTAAATACAATATTAAACTGTATTCAGGATCATAATCCCTGACAAGCAGAGAAGAGGCAGTTCTTTACCTCACTGTTGTGAAGTAACTCATCCTGCTGTGTGATTAGGACGGGTTTTGTGTGTACTAATAGGATGTTGGCCATTTTATTTCTCCTGATTAGAGATGAGCGAATCTTCAAAAATTCACTCGACGAATTTATAACAAGATTCGTTCTTAATACGAATTAATTCAGTCAAAGTTGCGTTAAAAAATAATCGTTGTTCTGTGAACATTCCTGCACAAATTACGAACATACAGTCTAAACATTGTTAAAAGTACGCTAGTGAACTGAATACGTAAGCATAAGCGTACAAAGTGTGTACAAATCCTTATCGTATTATTGTCTCGCAATTGCATCATACGCACGAACGACACTAGGCCGCAGCCTACAGTCCTCAGAGGCAGTCCATATGAGCTAAAAAGGTATCCGGCTAAGTGCATAATTTACTAAAAACACCATACAATAAGTGCATAATAGGACAAATTGCAGTACCTAAAAAGAATACACACAATGGGCTAAAGTGCTTGAACGTTGCTGAACCTGTAAGAACATTATTACTAAAATACTGCAGAGACATAATTTTAGTGCAATCAATTTCACATTTGCAAGCATAATAGGCTCAGATACGTTTGAGTCTCTCCTCATGGCTGCTTGGCATAAAACACTGGAACACATAGTCCAAAATTTAATTGTAATCCATGTGAGGTAATTTTGTAATCCAAACAGATAACGTGTAATCCACATGGATAATATAAAATAGCAGCAAATAGAGGACCCTTTTTGTAAAGGGGGCGCCCACATTACCTGAGAAGGGGGTAAAAAGGAAAATAGACGAGTTTAAGCGCAACTGGGAAATTTATGCAGAATGGGGGGAGTCCCATGGCCATCTGGGTGAGAGTCAAACAGGGGCAATAAAAACAAGATAAATTAAAAACGTGCCAACTAGCTCTCACCCGTCAGGTGCAGTCTGTGTTGTGGCTCCCGTAGGTCCAATCCAGACCATGAGGTGTCCTTTAAGTCAGCCAGCCAGACAGAGACAGCCAATTGTAGAAGGGTTCCTTAGATGAGGGACCTGAAGTCCTCCTCACTGCTATTGCTGCTAAACAACATAAGAGGACGCTCATGCCTCCTGTAGACCAGGCTGGCTGCTGCTGTTGAGCTCCACTGCCCTCTGCTGCTTGAATTTGGACTTGACCTGGTGGTCACACTGGTGAGCGCTGCTGCCACTTGAGCCTTCACCTTTCTGGATCCTCCTGCCGGGACAGCACAGGTAAGGATTTCTGGCAGCAGCGGTTCAGACAAGGCTGCACTCAAGGAAGAACCGCCAGCTCCCCGGGCTGCTGCTGATGCCATTTTCCACAATAGCTGGTACTGGATCAACATGGGCTAGAAAGTGAAAGATGATGTAGTCAGCTGACACAGGTGAAAGGACTCTGGTGGTGGTGGTGGCAATCTAGGGATCAGAGGCTCCTGCTGTGGCTCTGGTTTCTCTGTGAAACGGAGGGTCCCATCTGCTGTCTCATGTAGGCAGCGCACAGGTCCTGCAGCTGCTGAATAATTCGACCAGGTCTCGGCTGGTGATGCAGGGACCAGGGGCTTGGTCAGTAACGTTCATAGAACCAATCTAAATATATGGGTTGAATATAAAAAAATAATATACGAACACAGGAATAACATGATCAATCAATTACAAAACATGATTGGTCACTCGCAAGAAATTTAAAATTCATTAAAAATTGCCAAGGACAGGTGAGGCAAGTAGGTAGGGAAGCAGTAAAGTGCAAGTGCAAAATAAGAGGTCAGAAAAATGTGCTGTCCAAAAAGACCACGTAAATAACAGCTGAATAACAAGAGGCAGTATAGCCAAATGCATATAAAGGAAACAGTGACAATTACTGACCAAGAAAGTCCCACCGCAATGCACCACCGGTTCTATGTGTGTTAATTGTATATCGTTTGACATTACAATGAGGGAAATTGTTTTTTTTTTGGTGCATTGGTCAGTAACGTTACACCGGTAGCAACGGGGCCTTTCAGGGATGCCATAGGGGTATACTCGACCTGATCTCCCACGTATAGGCTGTGATGGGCTTGGGGCAGGTAAGGCCATTGAACAGACCTTCGGCACACAAAGTACTCCTCCCCGTCCTCGTCGTCTGCAAGGAAAACCAGGTGACAGTTCCTTTGCGCCTTTCCAGCGTAGAATCTCCCGGCCTCGGATGGTCAAGCACTAGGATGACCCAGTCCTCTACCTCTTTCATATAGTCCCATAGGGTCTGTCCGTGGGCTGTCACTGACGCAGGCACGATGGGATTCTGCAGCATGGAAGGTGTTCTCCTACTGGGCGGTGAAGTGGACACTCCAGCCACCTCCGCAGCACCAGCCGACATGGCAGACACCTCTGGTGCCCATGGAATTCTCAGGGTCTCTGATCTCTTCGGGCCTCTCCAGTGGTTCGGGTTTGCTACCCCACACCATCTCTCCAGACTTTGGACATAGTTGATGCGGCATGTTGTCTTGTTCACAGCTGGCTTGAACTGGAGAGGAGGGCGGAGTAATGAGGGAGGAGTCTTCACTCCTTATACTTGCAAACAGAAAGTTCCCGGTGGGCTGGGCTGGTTTTTCCCACTTCTGAGGAGGGAGTATCTTCACTTTCCCACTTCAGGGGGCAAGAAGAATGCGTACATAGCGTTAGTGTACCAAATTTTAATAACGCTTAATATTCGTATGAAACGAATCTTTAAAAATCCGGATTTGCTTCGAAGTAGGAAATTAGGAGGATTCATAACGAATATATGAAGCGGCAAATAGATTCGCTCATCTCTACTCCTGACTGTTCAATAGAAGAAACGAAGCATTATAACTAATGAGGTATTTGGGAATATATTTATGATAAAGTAATATTTAAAGAAGAACTCCCACAAAAAATGTATTCCATGTCCTGCTAGAAATGTACATGATGTAATCTGTGAGTCATTTTCTTACCAATGGCTGTCTTTGTGAGTTAAATCTCCCTGATGTTTCTCATCTGTGTCATGTGACCAGCAATCAGGCCCATCAACTCACACAGCATCTTATGTGTGGACAGGAAGTCTAATTCTCTATGCATTCCTATGGGAGCCTCACTTTCAGTCTCATAGGAATGAATACAGCAGTAACTGGCTTCCTGTCCTGGTTCAGTCGGAGGTCAGGGAGCTGGTCACATGACCCAGCTACAATTAGAAAAGAGGGAATAACTCAGAAATGAGTCTGAGTCTCTGAGTCTCTGATAAGAAGATTGCATTCACTATAGATTACATGATGCACCTTTCAAACTGGTCAGAGAATACAACTTTTTGCGGGAGTTCTTCTTTAAGTATTTTCATTTTCTTATTTCCAAGAGAACCCCTTAAATATGGGTCAATATGTTTACAGAATGTGTATATATATTTTTTTCATACTAGTTCACGCCTCTAACTCCGCCCAAAGCATAACTATACACAACCGTTCCCCTTAATGCCCACATATAGTAATTATTCCCCCTTTGTACCTGCACATAGTAGTAATGCCCACATTGTGTCCCCTTCACAGTAGCTATGCCCAGATGTGCCCTCTTCATAGTAGTTATGCCCACAGATGCCCACTTTACAGCAGTTATGCCCCGATATGTGCCCCCCTTCAGAGCACTTTTGCCCAAATATGTGTCTCCTTCACAAGAGTTATGCCCAGATATATACCTCCTTCAAAGCACTTATGCCCACATATGTGCCCCTTAACAGCAGTTATGCCCTGATCTGTGCCTATTTCACAGTAGTTATACCCAGAGATAACCCTTCACAGCAGGTATGCCCAGATATGTGCCCCCTTCAAAGTAGCTATGCCCATATATGTGCCCCATTCACAGTAGCTATGCCCAGATATGTCCCCCCTTCATAGTAGTTATGCCCAGATATTTGCCCCTTTCACACAGTAGTTATATCAGATATGTTCCCCCTTCACAGTAGCTATGCCAGATATGTGCTCCTTCACAGTAGTTATGCCTAAATATGTGCCCCTTTTACAATAGTTATGCCCAGATATGTGCCACTTCACAGCAGTTATGCCCAAATATGTGCCCCTCACAGTAGTTATGTCCAGATATGTGCCCCTCATAGTAGTTATATCCAGATATGTGCCCCCTTCACAGTAATTATGTCCAAATATGTGCCCATTTCACAGTACTTATGCCCAGATATGTTCCCCTTCACAGTAGTTATGTCCAGATATATGCCCTCTTCACAGTAGTTATGCCCAGATACGTGCCCCTTCAAAGTAGTTATGCCCAGATATGTGCCACTCATAGTAGTTATGTCCAGATATGTGCCCGCTTCACATTAGCTATACCAGATATGTGCCCCCTTCACAGTAGCAGTGTGATGGCTGACATTATATTGTGCTGCTGCTATGGAGCCAGGGGCATATTTAGATTTTATGCTGTCCTAGACACTTTAGTGCTGGCTCCCCCCCGAAGTCCATATTTTTTTAGATGATGATGGTAAATTGCTCCCTAGGCCTTCAGCTATCCCTCAGGACTCCCTCATACGCTTGCACAATTAAAGGGCTGACCTGTTCCATGTGCACTTGGCAGCTGAAGACATCTGTGTTGGTCCCATGTTCATATATGCTGAGAAAAAATGTTTTATTATATACAAACGGTGGCGTTACGATTACTCCTAGAGGCTCTACTCTCTCTGTAATTGCCGCTAACTCTGCACTTTGACATGGCCAGTTGTGATGACATTTTCACTACCAGGTCCTGTCATAGTAGATAGGGAGCGGCAGTTGCAAAGAAACCAGAGCCTCTAGGTGTAATGGCAACGCCCCCGTTGCTCCTGGAATCTCATTTGCATTAATCAAAACATCATTTTTCTAAGCAATGAAGGCACATATGAAGATGGGACAAACACAGATGTCTTCAGCTGCCAAGTCCACATGTAACAGGTTACCCAGTGTCATGGGTACAAAACTGCTGACAGATGCCCTTTAAAGCAGATGTCTGGGTTCAGAGCTAAACCCTATATCCCCTTCTCCCCCCGCTCAGCCCCTCTGGCATTTCGTACTCCGATGCTCTCCCTCAGCCTGCACTGTAAAGCGTAGGGCAATGGTTGTTTTGTTTACAGTCCTAGCAGTGTTCCCCGTGGCTTTACAGGCTAGGGCTGCGCTAAAACCCGTCAATTAGTGCCCGTGACGTCACTGGGCTCACTGCTAGGCAGAAGCCTTTCCTCCCCATAGTACCCCTACAGTGCCCTAACTACTAATAAGGCACCTTAATAGAAATAAGGCCGATCTATAAGGCACTCCTATGGAGCCCTCAGTAGTAATGGCCGCCACCACTGCCCACAGTATTTATAATGTTCCCTGCAGTGCCCTCTGTAATTAAAATCTTCTTTGTAGTGTCCCCATACATTATAATGCCTGTCCTCTCCCTACAGTCTTCTATACGATACAGTCCCATGTAAATAACATCACTCCTCTCCCTCCAGTCTTATGAACCATGCAGTCCCGTGTAAAAAACACCAGTCCTCTCCAACCAGTCTTCTATATAATACAGTCCCATGTAAAAAACCTCTCTTCCTTACAGTTTTCTATAACATACAGACCCATGTAAATAACTTAAATCCCCTCCTTCAGCCCCTCCAACACATAGTCCAATCTAAATAACATCCCCCTTATCCTCCAGTCCTCTGTAATATCCAGTCCTATATAAATAACACCAGTCATCTCCCCCTATCTTCTCCAACATACAGTCCCATGTAACTAACACCCATCCCCTCCCTTCAGCTCCTCTAACATACAGTTCCATTTAAATAAGCAGGAAGGAGGTTTAACACTGAAGAACCACATCTACCAGCGTTTGTCTGGCACTCACATTCATTCCATGGCATCACAGGTCTTTTCTGACTTCTCTCCACTGCTGAGCGCGCCTCTTTCTGCACTGGTCATATGATGGTGACCTCATCACAGGTCCTACCACCACTTCCAATGTTAAAAAGATCACATGACTATGATGTCATCGCAGGTGCTTCAGCTATGGGGTATAGGCAGAACTGCCCCCCCCCCCCCAAGATGACCAGATTACTCTGGCAGAGGAAGGGAGGGAAAAAAATAATAATATAAATAAATAAATAAACACACCTCAGCTGGCACTGGGAAGGGCCCCTCCCTCTCTGGGCCCCTTGCAGCTGAACCAACTGTACAGGCGGTATGTCCGCCCATGAATCAGACCTCAGATCAGACTTAAAAAGAAAGAGATAAAATAAATAAACTTACCTCTTGTGCTCCCGCTCTTTTCTCTTCTCAGGACCTGCACTGCAGTCACCTGACCTCCTCAGAGTGCGCTATGTAAGTCCTGATGCCAGGACACAGCGGTGCAGGACCTAAGAAGAGCGAGCAGGAGGAGGGGTAAGTACAGCGCTCACAGCGCTTCACTCCCCCACCTCCTGCCCCTTTATAAGGTGCACTACATCCTATAAAGGAAAAATTACAGTACCACTGGCACGGGGGGTATCACTCACAGACTGCGACAATGCCGCCCCTTCAAAGCCAGCAAAAGGTGCCACCTGAGGCGAGATTCCCATCTCACCTCATGGCAAACGCGGTCCTGCTCCCCACACACATTTCGTTAAATAAAACTGCATCTGGGGGGAGGTTTCCATATTGAACCGCGAGTTGCTGTGCTGGGCATACCATTGTTGTATGTGATTTCTCTTACTGTCGTGGTTTGGGATAGTGGGGAAACTTGGAGCTGTCTACCTATTTTTTTTTAATCTTTTTAACTGTTAACTTACATTATTAAATGCCTGTGGTATTACATTCTATTTGTATCCTCCTCCTCATGTATGTATATTGGGTTTTAGGCATCTAGTGGTACCTGCAGTATTATTTTGGGCTATGAGGTGTCTTGTTTCTTTCATCTTTTCTTCAATTTCTAATGACTTTATATTGTATGTAAGTGGTATTAATAAAGATAAGTGTTATCTGATGAATTTGTATATATTAGACAGATATAGCAAACATTAATGTGAGACTTACCACACCAAAATTCATCAAAAGAGTCAAATTAAATTATTACATTTGCTAGGTTTTAAGTTAGTATTTGCTATATCTGTATAAAGAAAATACAACCTAAAAGTTTGTCTGCAGTAACCAGTAGATGGAGCCCACCAAAGACATTAATTATTTTTATTTATTTGTTTATTTATTTATTTTTTTTATTTAGTTATATAATTCCATTTCTTTTCTCCAAGTTTATGATATGAGACTTCAGCCATTCAGTCTCCTTCATCTCCTCTGCTTCTTCTCTGCACATATATCCGGGGTCCATCCTTGTTGGTCTGTTATATGCTGTAATCACAAAATAAACTCTACTGAAAAATCCATGAAAGTTACTGCTGTCACCACCAGTGGCTCATATATTGTCTGTACTGGGGCTTAGGAACTACAAGTGATACTTCTGCTTGTATCTGCCTATAATAAAATCAACTCTTACCCTGTGAGGCTCTGGCTGCTGTTTTATCATGGCCGCTTCTAGCAGGAAAGTTGGAGCTCAGATCTCCATTCAACAAGTTTGGCTGGCATTTCAATTTATCCAGTAACACGCTGGTCTCCTCCATCTTGTAATAAAAAAAAGAAGAACAATCAGTCGTTGGCTATTGCTGGTGTGAACAGCACTCAGACTGCATTAAACTGGTTGATATGGGTTATGTGTATTCCAGTTGCAATGACTGAAGGTTGTGTTATGAGGCATGTGAATGGCTTCTAGCAGACTACCAAAACGCTAATTTTATATTGTGCAATTGACTTTACCTACATTATGTGAAGAGAAGACTATATCATGTTTATATCTGGGGGAGGGGGTCTTATATACTCACTGCTTAGTCCATGGTTTCACTGATAAAGCAGCAAAATAGTCGTCTCAGGAATCTAAGAAAAGAAGAAAAACCCAAGTGTGAGGAGAAATAAGTCTTGTGGTATAAGTGGTAGTTGGTGTTTGGGCTTGAAAATCCCTTTCCAGAATACAACTCCCTGCATCATTGGTCAAGGCCAGGCATAGTAAAGGAGTCAATGGTTGGTACAGAAATCAGTAAGTGTCCATGTAAAACATTCAAAAAAGAAATCCTCCTGGATGACCACTACTATCTGTAGATGTCAGTCATAGCTAATAGATGGAGGTCACAATCAATCTCGCTCTATTAGGTCCATATGTCATAATAGAGAATAGCAAACTAAGAGGGTTCATAAACTCTTAAGAACCTTTACTTACCTTAGTGGCCGGCTCTCCCCTCTGCTGCTGATAGAAGAAATATAAAGAGATAAGAAACATATAAGTCATCATAGTAACATAAAGATAAGAACAAGGGAGGACTACAGGGGTAATGTATAGCCTGGACTCACATGCTTCTTGTATGGCTCCTCCTGCAGCACTTAGGAATCCAGGATCTTCTTCTTGGTCTACAAAAAAATACAAAATGAGGAAATGAAATGTGTGATGAGCAGAGGACAGAGGATCAGTCTGCAAGATCCAATCAGCCCTTTATCTATGGACTTTGCACTTACCTTTCCGTTTTCTCCTCTCTGTTCACTTCTTCTTCTCTGTTGGACATAAAACATAACAAATAAGTTAATAAAGCTCTAGGTCCAGATGGCAGGGACCATAGAGACTAGTGTTTTTGAAGTAAGTCATGGAGGAGACTCTTAGGACACCAATGATTTTGGGCTAGATAGCTACATGCCCAGCTATGCTCTTTATATAAACTTACATGGTCTCCAAGGTGTAAAACACAGGGCATCTTCCAATCGTTCTTATCCTACAGTAGAAAACATAGTCCTGATTAACTGAATACACTCAGTAAATCTGCCCCATATACCCCCTCGTGCCAGCCCTAGAACGTGCAATATGCTGTATGACTGGTGCCCACTAAAGGGAGTTATATCTGGAGCCTCCAGCATTAATTCTATGTCTATAATGTATTACAAGTAGAATATTTACACTCAAGAAATGTTAGAATCACATAATGAATCCGGCAGGTAGTGTGGACATCAGACCTGGGATAAATAAAGGCAGAGTTCTGGGACAACCAGCTTAGTAACTCCCCCCCATGGTTATTACCTACAGAGTCTATTCCTTTCTACTTCCCCATAGATTATATAGGAGGAGGGTTACTTATAGAAATGTATGGGTTCACACATCAGGACTACTCTCCCATCATCTTACAAGACAGACTCCTATATTCTAACACTAGAGAAAAAAGTTTGTTATGGTAAAGTATAATTACTGTATTGGCAGCTTTGAATCGCATACTGTGTTCCACCACCTGATGGAGGAAGAAAAGGACATATCTGACTGATACATGTTATTGAAATTCTCATTACCAGAAATGATACAACATGATGTTCAATAAAATTACTATAAAAAATTGGAGGAACATTATTTAAAATTAGTACTTGATATGAGATGACAATGTTTAACACTAAAATGTTTGTGGTATATATGATGCACAACAAAATGACAACCGGAAATCAGAAACAAATCATTTAATACAATAAATACAATGTCCTCAACAATGTGTTGACTTTGAATACTTCACATGGATTTAAATACCTTATGTCAAAGTATTCTCCCATTTCTTTTTCCATCGCATCGATGTCAATCTCCTCAATATCGTTAGTCTCCTCCTCTTCCTCCAGGTATTCATCCTCTTCATCCTCCAGATACCATTCCTCTTCCTCCAGATGTTCTTCCCATCCCTCTAGATATTCCTCCGCTTCCTCCGGATCTTTATCATTCTTCAGATGTTGCTCCTCCTCCTTACTTTTAGCCTCCTCTTCCATCACCATATCTTCTTCCTCCTCTTTTTCTACTTCTTCCTTTAGATGTTCCCCTTTCTCTTTTTCCTCCTCTTCCTCCAGATATTTCTCATTCTCCAGATGTTCCACCTTCTCTTTATTTTTATCCTCCTCTTCTATCTCCAGGTGTTTTTCGAACTCAATTTTATCCTCTTCGTTGTTCTCAAGCTTTTTCTCCTCCTCCAAATTTTCTTTGTCCTCGATATCCAGATCTTTCTCTTCTTTAACTTCCTCAGTCTCAAGATGTTTCTCCTCTTTTGCTAGATGTTTCCCTTCATTCGTAATCTTAGCTTCATCCTCCTCCTGATTTTTCTCCTGATGTTTAATATCCTCCATATGATGTTCTGATTTCTCCTCCTTTTCCTGATGTTTCTCTATTTCAGTCTCCGCCACTACCTTCTCTCGATCTTCCTCCTTCACATTCTCCTCCTCCAGTTGTTCCTCCACCTCCTCCTTTTTCTCTATCTCATCCTCCATCCTATAAATTTTTAAAGAAGGTTAAAGTTTAGAAAAAAGGAAATTAGCTGATCTACTGTAATTTATCAGACCCATTCACCACTTGTACTCAAAACCATCTGTAAACAATTTTCTAATTGATACCTGCCATTTAAGTGCTTAATACTTAAAAATATCAGTCCTCCCTCACTGGTCCTCATACCCAACCCATACCAGCCCCGGAGGACTTCTAAAGAACCAAAACCATCAGTACCAATCCTGTAACATTACTCCAGCATCTATACCCACACATTTGTATCTAGACTAGATCTTGAACTTTTGGGGAAATATTTCTTCACTGTCTATGATCAGATTTAGAATAAGATGTTTTAAATGTATTTACCTGAATTTATCTGTATCACTCGCTATATCTCCAAATCTTAAAAAAGGGGTATGAAGAAAATTACAAGATCATTACTTAAATTACTTTTTATTACTTACTGAATTCTAAGACAGCAGATACTATGAAACTATGGTGGAGATAAAAAGAGACATGAAATGGACCTAAAAGAAGAGGGAGAAATGAGAGAGAAGAAAGAAAGTAGCCTAAGAGTGTACTTACCTCCACTACAAGCTACAGCTCTCAAGAGAGTGTCAGCTCTATGGTCCCTTCTATAATGTGTGTGATGTCATAATAACTGAACAGAACTAAGAATCAGATCATTCTGTGATATCATAAGCAGCAACACATTTGGAGCCACTAACCATAGCTCGAAATAAGATTTGGCACCTCTGTGTTTTAGTAAATATTAGTATTTTTCATAAAATACCAATTATAATTTCTGCATTGTACTATATTATTCCTCTTGGAAATGTATGAATACACTGGCAATTGGGTACTGCCATTCCCTGTGACATCAAGGTGTGGATAGTGCCCCTAAACACTATCAGCACTGAATGGATAGCGGGTAGGGACATGCCACATTGGAAAGGATAATGATACCACCCAGTTGTCAATGTATTAATACATTTTCAGAAGGAATAATTGAGGAATTTCACAATGCTGAGTTCTAAAATAGAGGAGAAATGTTATTTCATGAAGAATACAAGCATTTACTAAATTAATTCATGACATGAGAACTGATCAATGCTTTGAAAGCATTTTTATTTATATATATATATATATATATATATATATATATATATATTATATATATGTATATATATATTGTAAGTTCTCCCCCAATTGCTGCAAACTAGAGAAATATAAGTAATAAATGATATGAGAAGCAGGAAATAAAAGGGAATGAAGGCCAGATGGACGGATGGATAAATGGATGGATGAATGGATGGACAAATAGATGGACTGCTGTTTATACAGTCAAATTTTTACCACACATGAAGGTTTCTCTACAATGTAAGTGAAGGAGGAGATAGAGAGAAGCTCAGACAATCTGACATTACATGGAGGAGACTATAGGAGGAGGAGGAGGAGGAAGGACAGAAGAAAATTAAGACACTACAGGAGCCTAAGACAGGACGTACTTACCTCTGCACCACTAACTGCAACCCTCAATGGAATGTCGGCTCTGCAGCTCCTTATATAACGTGTGTGATGTCACAATAACATTCCGTGACATCATAGGCAGCAGCAACAGCTGTGATTTAACCCCTTAATACCTCAGACATATAATACACTATGAGCCTTATTTATCATAGGCCGACTGAGTGAGCCAGTCTATGTTAATAAGGCGTACATCTCGTCATAAATTAAATGCAGCATCTGGCAGTCTATGCGCTTATATTAATATCTACCGCAGCCAGAAAAGTATAAAATGATAAATGTGGAGGTCACGACCCCACCCAGCACACACCCCGTTTTTGAGAAAGCTTCGAAGGTGGCGGAGAAACACCATGTGAATATCATCCAGTATTTCGGGGACAGCACATTCTGTGGTGTATATTCATAGCTCATAGCTCTTTGTTGTTTTATAGACATGGAAAGACTGAAAAGGTCTCGAAATTTTTTAAGGTCTCCACCTACACCAGCAAAGTTCTTATTAAAATGGTTTGAGAAGGCCCCATCGCCCTCATGAATAGGGCCCAGCTGTGCCTTGGCTATGTGACCGATGGTTGTGATGTAACTGGCCTAGTATAAGCAGTGAAAAGGTTGGAGCAACGGGGCCTTCTTAAACAGGTGTTCGGTGGGGGTCCCGGTTGTCGGTTCACCATCTATCAGATGATGATGACCTATACGGTCATTAGTTACAGAGAGTCAAATAACCCCTTTTTTCGGAGTGAAACAGACCCCAAATCTTGTATCTACATTAAAGTAACATTTCACACATTTTGCAGCCGCTGTGAAACATTGTAATAATCTGGTAACATAGAACCTATTCACATTCTGCTGCTTTTCTCGTGCATGGGGAAAGGGTTGGATCCAAGATCATGTGGGGCCTTGGGTGATAAAGTCTCAGTGGTCCCCCTTGTAGCATTTTGCACGACGTATGGGCCAATGAAACTGCATGTATTATAGATGTTGCCATATACAATAGACAGAGCATGTGCGCAAGTACAAAAATGTTCCCCTCATAATGTATGCCAGTACAAAAAAAAACCTTTATAATGTGCGTCAGCACATATCAGATCCTCAGACCCCCATGAAAGATCCTCAGATGAGACCTCTTTTGGACTTGTATGTCAGACCCTCCCATTTCAAACCTCAGATCAAACCCCCTTTAGACCTCCATGTGTTACCCCCAGATCAGACCTTAGACCAGGACCGTTCAGACCCCCCTCCCCATATCAGACCTCTATGTAAGACCTCAGATCAGGACTCCATATAAGTCTGGGGCCCCATATCAGACCTCAGATCAGACTTCCATTAGACCACCTCGTCAGATCCCCTTAGTATCAGACCTCAGATCAGACTAAATAAATAAACTTACCTCTCCTGCCCCACCACCGCCTGCATGGGGACATCTGATATACTGTATTGTGGGGATAAACTGCAGGATATTAACCACAGGGAAGTCGTCCTGATAAGAATGAATCTCCTGAAGGAAAGTTATTATGGTGGAGGCTTCATGAATTGAAAATATTAAAATGAAATGACCTAAAACACAAGAGATCTCACTAGTATTCATCTAGGGGTCATTTTTCGGTTAGGTTCAATGTGGGGGATGGGAGGCAACTGTGAAACTGCAGTGCGGGCTGTGACTAAGGCCCCATTCACACGACCGTTTATTTGAGGGCCCTCATTACTGGTGACTCGCAAATATACGGGGGCTGCCCAGCGTGTGTTCCGCAGCGCTTGGAACACACGCCGTGCAGCCCCATTGAAAATGCCTATACTTGGCCATGCGCATGGACAAGTATAGGACATGCTTCTAAAGAGCCACGGCACGGAGCTAGCTAGATAGAGGTAATGGGGCCGCATCTATTCCCGCATTTTTGCGGATAGATACGGCCCCATTCATACGGTCGTGTGAATGGGGCCTAAGGATGGGTTCACATCACGTTTTTGCTATCTGTCTAATGGATAGGTTTTTTAAAAAAAAAAGGATACAAAAGTGCAGTACAACACTCTTTGGTATCCTGCTTCCTGGTATCGCTTTGGTATTCTGGTCATTGTCCATTTGGAAGACCCATTTCCGCCCAAGCTTTAACTTCCTGGCTGATGTCTTGAGATGTTGCTTCAGTATTTCCACCTAATCTTCTTTATTCATGATGCCATCGATATTGTGAAGTGCACCAGTCCCTCTGGCAGCAAAACAACCCCACAACATGATGCTGCCACCCCTGTGTTTCACAGTTTGGATGGTGTTCTTATGCTTCCAAGCTTCTCCCTTTTTCCTTCAAACTTAACGATGGTCATTATAGCGAAAAAGTTCAATTTTCGTTTCATCAGACCACAGGACATGTCTCCAGAACTGTAGGTCTTTGTTCCTGTGTGCATTTGCAAACATTAATCTGGACTTTTTTATGTTTCTTTTGGAGTAATGGCTTCATCCTGGTAGAGTAGCCTTTCAGCCCATGTTGATACAGTACTTTGTTCACTGTGGATATTGACACAATCTTACCAGCTTCCGCCATCATCTTCACAAGGTCTTTTGTTCTTGGGTTGCTATGCACATGTCAGACCAAAGCACGTTCATCTCTGGGACACAGAACCCATCTCCTTCCTGAGCAGTATGACGGCTGGACATTCCCATCTTGTTTGTGCTTGCGTATAATTGTTTGTATAGATGAACAATGCACGTTAAAGTATCTTGAAATTGCACCTAAGGTTGATCTAGACTTGTGCAAGCCCACAATTGTCTTCCTGATAACTTGGCTGATTTCCTTACACTTTCCCATGATGCTACACAAAGAAGCAGTGTGCTTCAGGTCTGCATTTGAATATATCCACAGGTGCGTCTCTAATTAACTCAGATGTTACTAACAAACCAGAACAGAAGCTTCCAAACACATGACATCATCATATGGGCCGTATAGAATAGTTTAAAGTAATAAAAATGTGTTAAAACATTCTCTCTCTCATTAGTCTGGCATTTGGCAAATAATAATAATTATGGTAATCCTAATTGACCAAAAACTGGTAAGGTTTATTCTGATTTCACTTCAGATATTGAGAAAAACATGTATGTGTGTCTTTTTATATAGTGTATGTATTCTGTATTCTGACTTCTATATTTTTGATAGCTGTGGCTGGCTAGCTTTTCCTGTTTTTTTCTGCCCCTTCTTCACATGGAGCAATCAATAGTTGGTTCCCCTTTCCCCTGTGCTGACTGGGTGTACTGGTGGAGTAGACATGTGGCTGCGCTTTGGTGCTCTCGCCTGCTCATATCCACTGTGCTTCTCTGGTGCCAGGGACCGAGATCCCTTTCCATATGTGCAAAGGCATGAACCGAACAAGTAAACAATGACTCATTTGTACACACCTGACCGCCATAATTGGTGTTCAGAAAAATAGGATTACCACACACAGTAGCGTCGACCCCAGACAAGTGTTGGTGTGAACGTGCACCGCGCCACCCTCAGTGCCCTATCGCGTCCCAGGTTGGTGGAATGTCGAGTGGTATGGTGCGGCCTATATGTGTCACAGTGCTCCTACCTGGATACAGTGGGATCCCAAGCTTAGGCCCCAAAGCGTATAAAAAAGGAGATTGTAGAGTTTGGGGATGAAGAATAACTTGAGTCCAGACCTTAATAAACTTTAACAGCAGCTTTACTTGGATAACCTTTATTTCAGACAATATTCAGGCTTTTTCTTACATTCAGGCTTTCTCTTGGTTCCAGAAGGCTTTGGCATAAACTGGCAGGCAAATTTGATAACTCTGCTTTCTCTCTTTCTCTGCTGGGCTGACAGGCTTGCTTAATAACTCTGCTTTCTTTCTCTCTGCTTTGCTAAAATCTGCTTGGGTCTGGTTACTGGACTTTTGGTCGATTTTGGTATCCTTGGATTTGGGTACCTTCGACTGTTATCTCCCTCCTGACATTCAGTAAAGCATATTAAAATGCAGTCCAGGTGCTCTCCAAGCTACTTCCCTGGTGTGGATCCTGCTGTAGCTGAAGAACACTTTCCTCTGGCTGCTATATGTTACAGGTATTGTCAGCTCCAATATGGAGTCTAAACTGCAATCAACTAGAACGGCAACCCCTCCCTTCTGGTTGGAAGCAGGACTGGCCCACTTTTGCATAAAGGGAGGAGAATGGCATCTCTCTCTCTCTCTCTCTCTATATATATATATATATATATATATATATATATGTGTGTGTGTTTTTTATATACTGTGCCACCTGCTGGCAAACCAGGCATACTATATGAACAAAACAGTTTCAAGATTGTAAGATCAATGCACAATTGTGAAGAACCTGGAAGTAAATAAAAAATAAACAGAATGGCATTGGTGTTACCAATAAAAGACGGTGTGGCCTCCATGGACTCGAAAGATGATGATCAGATTGACATCCGGGAATTTGCAGAGAAGTCACCACCTAGATCTATTTGTCATGTTCCTCCTGATGCAATACACTTGATGCCAGGACCTGAGGTGTTTCAGAGCATTACACTACCTCCATCTGACTATCTTCTTCCCACAGTGTACCTGGTGTAATCTCCTTCCCAGGTAAGTGATGCACACACACTCAGCTGTCCACATGATGTAATGTGATTTATCAGACAGGACAACTTCTTCCCATAATGCATCTGGTGCTATCTCTTCCCAAGGTTAGTGATGCATATGCCCCCAGCCATCTATATGATGTAATGTGATTCCTCCGACCACAGTGTCTTCCCATGGTCCCCGGTAGTCAGCATGAACATTTTTACCGGTATGCAGCTAAATAGCCCCATACAAAAAAAGCTGCAATGCCCTGTGCACTCTGTGCGCTTTCTATTTACCCTTTGCCCCAAACAAAAGAAGTCAGGGGGCAATGACCAAACCCCTATCACCCTACTACAGCCACCCTGGCCACACCCAATGGAAGCAGACACACAGTGTGGCCATGTTGCTTCTCCCTACCAGGCTCTGAAGTTGGTTTCACTAAGAGTTCACACATCCTGTTGACATCATGTGTAGGGGTCCAATGAGAGTGCAGATTTCGGGAGAGCCAGGAGTAAAGAATGGTGCATAATAATATTACCGATTGGATTAAAGCAATAGACAACAGTAAATCGATCGAGAACAGTACTGACACAGCTGATCGGTGGAGGGGTGCGGGCGGTCAGCGGCGATTTCAACCCTCTCTCCCTACCCCGATGTTCAGGATGGCCAAGCAGTTTTCAAGAAGAGTGTCAGCATACAGCTGACACTCTGCTTGAAACTGCTGACATGGTTGCTGCTGCTGTGCCATTGCAGCGACCCATCGGGACGCTGCAGTGCTCTGTCAGCATCCCGATGGTTACCATGGCAAACGGACGCTTTCACAGGCGTCCGGCTTTCCATGGTATAGCTTACTGTGACAGAAAATACACTGCTGTACACTATACAGTGTACTGCACTGTATTATAGAGCCATCAGACCCACTGGATCTGCAAGAGTCCAAAAGTGTTTAAAAAAAAGTGTAAAAAAAATGTAAAAGTTTAAAAAAAAAGTGTAAAAAAATCCCATTTTTCCTTATATGCGCACATTTGTAAATGATTAAAAATGAAGAAAATAAAATACCCTAAACATATTAGGTATCACCACGTCCGTAACAACCAGCTATATAAAAATATCACATGACCCCATCCCTCAGGTGAACACCGTAAAAAAAATAAAATAAAAACAGTGTCAAAAAAGCTATTTTTTTGTCACCTACCATCACAAAAAGTACAACACCAAGCCATCAAAAGGGCGTATGCCCCCCAAAATAGTACCAATCAAACTGTCACCTCATTCCGCAAAAAATTAGCTCCTACCTGAGACAATCGCCAAAAAAATAAAAAAAACTACTCAGACTATGGAGACACTAAAACATGACTTTTTTGTTTCAAAAATGATATTATTGTGTAAAACTTAAATAAATAAAAATAAGTATACTTGTTAGGTATCGCCACGTCCGTAACAACCTGCTCTACAATAATATCACATAATCTAACCCCTCAGGTGAACACAGTAAAAAAAATAATATAAAAATTTGGCAAAAAATCAATTTTTTGTCACTTTACATCACAAAAAGTGTAATACCAAGCACTCAAAATGGCGTATGCCCCCCAAAATAGTACCAATCTAACCGTCACCTCAAGCTGGAAAAAATGAGCCCCTACCTGAGACAATCGGCAAAAAAATAAAAAAAAAACTACAGCTCTCAGTAACTAAAACATGACTTTTTTTTGTTTCAAAAATGATATTATTGTGTAAAACTTAAATAAATAAAAATATGTATACATGTTAGGTATCACCACGTCCGTAAAAACCTGTTCTACAAAAATCTCACATGATCTAACCCCTCAGGTGAACACAGTAAAAATTAATAAATAAAAACTGTGCCAAAATTACCAATTTTTGGGTCACCTTGCCCCAAAAAGTGTAATAATGAATGATCAAAAAATCATATGTGCCCAAAAATGGTATCAATAAAAATGTCAACTCTTCCTGCAAAAAATGAGCCCCTACACACAACGATCGGCAGAAAAATAAAAAAAGATGGCATTCAGAAAATGGAGACATAAAAACATCAAAAATGCTTTATTATGTAAAACCAAAACAAACAAACAAAGAAAGTAGACATATTTGATATCATTGCGTCCGTAACAATCTGCTCTATAAAAATAGCACATGATCTAACCTGTCAGGTGAACACTGTACAAAAAAAATAAAAAAATAAAAACTGTGCCAGAACAGACATTTTTGGTTACCTTGCCTAACAAAAAGCATAATATAAAGCAATCAAAAATCATATGTACCCCAAAATAGTATCAATAGCACTGTCACCTTATCCCTTAGTTTCCAAAATACGGGCACTTTTTGGTTCTTTCTACAGTAGGGGTACATCAGAGGGGCTTCAAATGGGACATGGTGTCTAAAAACCAGTCTAGCAAAATTTGCCCTCCAAAAACCATCTGGCGCACCTTCTTCTGTGCCCTGCCATGTGCCCATACAGGAGTTTACGACCACATGTGGGGTGTTTCTGTAAATCGCAGAATAAGGGTAATAGTTTTTGAGTTTTGTTTGGCTATTAACCCTTGATGTGTTACAGGAAAAAATGGATTAAAAATTAGAGATGAGCAAACGTGCTCGTAACGAGCACTGTAGCGCTCGGCTCCCCTGCGCTCGCATGGGCGCAGGCATCCGGATCCGTCCTCCTCACCCTACGGATCCAGATGCCTGCGCCCATGCGAGCGCAGGGGAGCCAAGCGCTACAGTGCTCGTTATGAGCACGTTCGCTCATCTCTAATTAAAATGGTAAATCTGCCAAAAAAAGTGAAATTTAGAAATGTCATCTCCATTTTCCTTTAAATCTTGTGGAATACTTAAAGGGTTATCAAATAGTGTTGAGCGACCAAGTGTATTCAAGCGCAATTCTCGAGTCTCTTCCCCGAACTGTAATATTGATTTTTACGCTAATGCGTATGAATTTGTACACTAATGCATACGCATTTTGTACGCTAATGCGTGCACATTATGCACTAATGCGTACAAATTCTGTTAATTAGCATACTTTTACGAGTGAAAGGAGTAAAAGAGGAGAAGTCGCAATTCTGACCTTTTTCTATTAACCAGACACCCTCCCCTCTTCCGAGCGGGGCGTGCTTGGTTTAGTCCCATTGACTAACATTATGCTCGGGTGCTCGGCCAAGCACTCGAGCAACCCCTAGTGCTCGGCCAGAGCACCCGAGCATACAAGCACAGATGTGCTCGCTCAACACTATTAACAAAGTTTGTAAAATCAGTTTTGAAAACCTTGAGGGGTGTAGTTTCTAAAATGGGGTCATTTATGGTGGTTTCCACTATGTAAGCCCCACAAAGTGTCTTCAGAACTGAACTGGTCCTTAAAAAAATGGTTTTAGAAAATTTCTTAAAAATTTAAAGAAGTGCTTCTAAAATTCTAAGCCTTCTAACATCCCCAAAAAATAAAATTACATCTACAAAATGATGGCAACATAAAGTATACATATGGGAAATGCAAAGTAATAACTATTTTGTGAGAAATCTGCCTTAAAAGCAGAGAAATTCAAATTTTGAAAATTACAAATTTTTCCATTTTTTTTTGCAAATTTAGGATTTTTTAATAAATAAAGGTGATTTATATTGACTCAAATTTACCACTATCATGAAGTACAACATGTCATGAGAAAATAATCTCAGAATGGCTTGGATAAGTAAAAGTGTTTCAAAGCTATTACCACATAAAGTGACACATGTCAGATTTCCAAAATTTAGCCTGGTCTTTAAGGTGAAAAATGGCTATGTCATGAAGGGGTTAAGGACCAGTAAGATTTGTAAAGTTTCTTTTTTTCCATTAATAAAACAGGGTAAATTAATTCTTTATGTAAAATTACTTACCCATTTAGCATCTGGCAGAAGAGTGATTAGACGAGCTAAAAGTGCTAGAATCCCCATATCTGACAGACAACAAGCATGTTCTAATGAAGGGTTAATGTCATAACTAGAGGTGAGTGAGCACTAAAATGATCGGGTACTCGTTATTCGAGTTGAAATTTTTCAGATGCTCGGGTGCTCGTTTCGAATAACGAACTCCATTGAAGTCAATGGGAGACTCGAGCATTTTTTGCAGGGGACCAAAGCTCTGCATTGGGAAGGTTGCGTGAAAACCTGGCAACCTCAGAAAATGATGGAAACACCACGCAAATGGACAGGAAACAGCAGGGGCAGCATACATGGATGCCTCTGAGGCTGCCTAATTGTACCATTACGCCAAATTCTGGGCAACAGCCTGTTGGTGACCCTCAAGACAATTGTGCTGACCCAGACCAAGATGGGGAAGGCACATGCCTAAAAAAGATGGGGAAGGCACATGCCTATCACATGTTAGTAAAGCACCCAACTAGGTGCAATGAAGGTCCATAACCTCCTGCGGGTGACACCACTGCCCATCCTGCCACTGCTGTCCTATCCCCCGCCCAAGGAGGCAGGCATAAGCGTCTCCCTCCCCGCACCCACCCAGTAGTCCACAGCATACACAAAGTTCTCCCAGCACAGTGCCCAGCTTTCCCCATCCCAGATGGGCAAACACACACCCCACACCCACTCTGTCCACAGCAGACACAAAGACCTCCAAGCACAGTGCCCATCTTTTCTAATTCCAGACGGGCTAAGACGCACACTGCACCCACCCATTAGTCGCCACACGTGGGTGGGTGCAGAGCCTTTTAGTGCCCCTCAAGACAATGTTTGTGTGCCAGGGCCAGGTAGTAACCCTCCTTGAAATTGTGGGGGAGAGGCCTCCGGTGACCCTCAAGACAATTTTGGGCGACAGTGTAGTGGTGAGCCTCCAAAAAATTGTCGGTGAGAGCCTGGAGGTGACCCTCAGAAACAAATGGTTTAAAAAAGCATGGTGGTGCACCCCTGAATGACAGTCTGTGACTGAGATTGCAGGTGAACCCACTAAAATTGTAGTCTAGCACACCTTGGTGGTGAACCCCTAAATTACAAAGTTTGACTGAGATTGCAGTTTACAGCATGGGGGTGAACCCCAGGATGACTTGTTAAGACTGAGATTGCAGTTTACAGCTTGGCGGTGAACCCCAGAGTGGCTTGGTTAGACTAAGATAGCAGCTGAACCACCCAAAAATTTACCTGACACAGCATGGCGGTGACTACAGTCCAGTGAACAATTCTGTGGTGTGCGGTACAGTAGCCGCAGTCTAGAAAATGTTTTTTCTATCACTTATATATACTACTGTCCAGTGAAAAATTGTGTGGTGTGTGGTACACTAGCCTCAGTCTACAGAATACGTTTTTTCTCTCAGATACATTTAATACAGTCCAGTAAAAAATTGTGTGGTGTGCGGTACAGTAGCCACAGTCTAGAGAATACGTTTTTTTGTTTTTTTTTTAAATTATATGTACTTCAGTCCAGTGAAAAATTGTGTGGTGTGCAGTACACTAGCCACAGTCTAGGGAATACGTTTTTTCTCTCAGATACATTTAATACAGTCCAGTGAAAAATTGCGTGGTGTGCAGTACAGTAGCCGCAGTCTAGAGAATATGTTTTTTTTTTATTATTATATGTACTACAGTCCAGTGAAAAATTGTGTGGTGTGCGGTACACTAGCCGCAGTCTAGAGAATATGTTTTTGGCCTCAGATATACACAAAATGTTGAACCCCGGGCTAAGGGTCGAGGACGTTGGCGTCCAAGTGATGTAGGAGGCAGAGGCCGTGGTCCTGGGCAGGGTGACACAGTACCTGCTGATGAGGGAGCAGTGGAACGCCACAGAGGTTCGCTCCCTAGCTTCATCTCGCAACTTACAGGGTCACGTGGTACAGCACTATTGAAACAACAACAGTGCGAACAGGTGATGACGTGGATAGCGGATAATGTGTCCAGTAATTTATCCACCACCCAGTCTTCCACGCAGTCCACCCACGCTAGCCAAGGGAGTAGACCTCTTGCTCCTCCAGCTCAACCTCCTTCCCCCCAGCCTGGACCCCCAATGGAAAATATGGATTCAGATCCGGCATACTCCCAGGAACTCATTTCAGGACCCTTCCCAGAGTCACAAACCACTGCTCAGCAGCAACCGGAGCAGTTGCTCTGTCCCGATGCCCAAAATTTCTAACTTTCGCAGTCTGTGGGTGATGAGAGTGTGGACTTAGTGCAAGTAGTGTGTCAAGAGGTGTCGGATGAAGATGATGATGAGACATGGTTGTCAGACAGTGATGTTGTTGTCAGGGCAGTAAGTCCGGGGGGGAGCAGAGGGATGAATCGGAGGAAGAGCTGGTGGATGATGAGGTGACTGATCCGAGCTGGGTTGGTAAGCCTAGTCAAGACAGTGCTTCTGAGGGGGAGGCAAGTGCAGCACCAGAACAGGTTGGAAGAGGCAGTGGGGTGGCCAAAGGGAGAAGCAGTTCCTTCCCCCGTGTCACATGCTGGCTCTGAGAGTAAACCCCCCGCCCAGTACCCCGGCATGATCGCCTCCCGCCCTACAGCCACCCCTTCACCTCCACGATCCTCCACACCCTACACCAATGTGTCCCAGCGCAGCATTCAGATGTCTTTTCATGAGACATTGGAGCGCAAGTGCAAATGCAAATACAATTCCACCCACCCACATGCACAAGCCCTAAACCTCCACATTTTCAAACTGCTGAGCCTAGAGATGCTGCGCTATAGACTGGTAGAGACTGAGGCTTTCCACAATCTGATGGCGGTGGCTGTCCCTCGGTACTTGGTCCCCAGCCGCCACTGTTTTTCACGATGTGCCGTCCCAGCCCTACACCAGCATGTGTCGGAGAACATCATCCGTGCCCTGACCAACGCGGTTACTGAGAAGGTCCACCTAACCACGGACACGTGGACAAGTGCTGGCAGGCAGGGACACTATATCTCCCTGACGGCACATTGGGTTAACTTGGTGGAGGCTGGGACCGAGTTTGACCCTGGGGCTGCTCACGTACTGCCCACACCGAGGATTGCGGGACCTACTTCGGTCACGGTTTCTCAGACTTATAATGCCTCTTCCTCCAAGCCCTCCTCCTCCTCCTTCTCTCAATTACAATCTGTGAGCATGGCGCCTTTAGTCAGTAGCTCTAGGCGCAGCAGCACTGCCGTGGGTAAGCGCCATCAGGCGGTGCTGAAACTGCTGAGCTTAGGGGACAAGAGCTGTTACAGGGCATCACGGCGCAGAACGATCTTTGGCTGGCGCCGCTGAACCTCAAACCATGCATGGTTGTGTGTGACAACGGGTGTAACCTGGTGGCGGATCTGCAACTCGGCAGACTCACACATGTGCCATTATACACCAATACTATTTCCCAAAGTAACAACAACCCATATAAACACTGCATATAAACCCTGCCTGGCCTACGTGTTCAATCTTGTGGTTCAGCGGTTCAGCTCACCAAGGTGCGACACATCTGTGCGCATTTCCGTAAGTCAACCACAGATGCTGCCACTCTCAGGGCAGTGCAACGGCGCTTACAACTGACAGCTCACCGACTGTTGTGCGACGTGCCCACACAATGGAATTCCACATTACACATGTTAGCCAGGGTTTACCAGCAGCGCAGAGCGATTGTAGACTGCCAGATGACAACTTCCACAAGAACTGGTAGTCAGATTAGTCAGTTAGTCCACAATGAGGAGTGGACGTGGATGTCTGATATCTGTCAAGTTGTAAGCAACTTTGAGCAGTCAACACAGATGGTCAGCGGCGATGCCGCCATTATAAGCGTCACCATCCTGCTTCTTTGTCTGCTGAAAAAGTCACTGCTTAGCATGAAGTAAGAGGCTTTGCGCTTGTCACAGGAGATGGGGGAAGAAGATACGTTGTTTGATAGCCAGACCACCCTCATGTCTGTTTCTCAGCTCGTATTGGAGGAGAGGGAGGAGTAGGAGGAAGAGAATGTTGGCGAGACTGAAGAGGGTACCTATGCTCATTCCTTCTTATCTGTTGAGCATGTATGGGCTGAAGAGGAGGAGTTGGAGGAGGAGAAAATGGAGAGTCAGCCTATTGAGGAGAGGGAATTCTTGCGTGTTGGGACTCTTGCGCACATGGCTGACTTCATGTTAGACTGCCTTTCCCGTGACCCTCGCGTTAGAAGCATTTTTGCCAACACCGATTACTGGGTGTTCACACTACTGGACCCCCGGTACAAGCAGAACTTTTCCACTCTCATTCCTGTAGAGGAAAGGAGTATGAGAGTGAATCAATATCAACAGGCCCTGGTGCACAAGCTGAAACTATCCTTCCCATCTGACACCGCTAGCGGCAGAGGACGTAGTTCTGTGGGCCAACTAGTGGGGGAGAGGAGGCGAGCAGGCAGCTTGTCAAGAACTGGCAGGGGAACACTCTCCAAGGCCTTTGCCAGTTTTATGGCACCCCAGCAAGACTATGTCACCCGTTCCCAGTCTAGGCAGAGTAGGAGGGAGCTGTTCAGAAAGATGGTGAGGGAGTACCTAGCTGACCATACCAATGTCCTGCGTGATCACTCTGCTCCATACAACTACTGGTTTGCAAAGCTGGACACGTGGCCTGAACTGGCGCTGTACACCTTAGAGGTGCTGGCAAGCCCTGCCGCTAGCGTGTTGTCAAAGCGGGTCTTCAGTGCAGCTGGTGGCATCATCACTGATAAGCGTACACGCCTGTCAACTGACAGCGCTGACAGGCTGACGATTATTGAAATGAATAAAGCCTGGATTTCACCGGAATTCAAATCTCCACTGGGGGAAAGCAGCTCAACATGAAGATTCTTTATGTATCCTCTCCTCCTCCTCCTTCTCTTCGCGCACAAACGCTGAGCCAACAAGCAATTTTTCGGAGGGCCAACTGGCGCTCTTTACAAACAATGTTTACGGAGGGCCACCTACAGTCCCTCGCTCCAATAGACTACAGACACTCAAAAACAATTTTTCAGGAGGGTCAACAACAGACACTCAAAAACTATTTTTCTGGAGGATCAACTTCAGACACTCCAAAACAAATTTTTGGGAGGCTCACCTACAGCCATTTGACTGCAATCTCAGTCTAACCAAGGCATTGGTGGTGTCACCGCCATGCTGTGTCAGGGTAAATTTTTGGGTGGCTCACCTGCTACCTCAAGTAACTTGGTCAATTGGGGGTGTCACCGCCATGCTGTGTCAGGGTAAAATTTTAAGTGCTTCACTTGCTACCTCAGTCTAACTTGGTCACTCTGGGTTCACCGCCATGCTGTGTCAGGGTAAAATTTTATGTGCTTCACCTGCTACCTCAGTGTAACTTGGTCACTCTGAGTTCACCGCCATGCTGTGTCAGTGTAAATTTTTGGGTGGCTCACCTGCTACCTCAACTAACTTGGTCACTTGTTGGTGTCATCACTAGACTGCGGCATATTTTCTAGACTCCGGCTAGTGTACCGCACACAACAGAATTGTTCACTGCACTGTAGTATATATAACTGAGAGAAAAAAACGTAGTCTTTAAATGGCCGCTATTGTACCGCAAACCACTCAATTTTTCACTGGCCTGTAGTATATATAACTGAGAAAAAAAAACATTCCCTAGACTGACGCTACTGTACAGCACACTACATAATTGTTCACTGGACTGTAGTATATATAAATGAGAGAAAAAACATATTCCCTAGACTGCACTACAGATCCCAGCAAGCCATGGTACAGCAGCAGCAGCAAAAATGAGTACTGAGAGGACTTTTGGCAATTTCTTTGGGGTCTGTGTGGACCACGTGCTGTCCCCTATCTTCCACCAGTCACTGTGCACAGTGTGCAGCCAAGATGGCGGTAGCTGCACTACAAGTCCCAGCCAGCAGCCAGGAGGAGACCAAAAAAAAAGGTGCTTGTAGCCCTTAGAAGGGCTGTTGGGTTCTTTGAGGATGATTCCTGCCTAACCAACATCTAAATTGAGGCCCTAGCACTCTCCCTGACAGACAGCAGCTCTATCCCTAAT
The DNA here is from genome assembly GCA_900303285.1 of Rhinella marina. Classification (NCBI taxonomy): domain Eukaryota; kingdom Metazoa; phylum Chordata; class Amphibia; order Anura; family Bufonidae; genus Rhinella; species Rhinella marina. Next base: position 45,513 of record ONZH01006712.1, read on the forward strand.
CTCATGCAGGCGGCGTCTGAGGCGAGCAGCACCGGACCAGATTCTTATATTCCCAGGTCATCTGATCTGGCCAGCCAATCCCTGCTATCGACTTGTACGGGTCCCACGTGATGCTGGGAGGTACCAAAGACTCTCCTGCATGTTGATTGGCTGAGAAAAAGGCGCCTAACATGCAGGAAGAGGAAGATGCCATTTCCTCGAGTATCGCGATATGCTTGTCTTAGTATAGAGCATGTATGAATACCCTAATGCTCGAACGAGCACCAAGCTCGGACGATCATGTTCGCTCATCTCTAGTCATAACTTTACCATGGATGATCTAATCTGATACAGGGTAAGGAGGAAGGTCATACTCTAAAGAACCCACATTCCTCTTCATCCTTTACAGATTTTCTCAATAGAAGAGGCTTTCTCCCACCTTATTGGGCCAATGGTAAGGAGAGCACAGGGACTGACCCACTGCTCCCAACACACATTTCACTTGTAAAGCTGCATCTGGGGGAGAGGTGGGCATACAATTGTCCTATGTGGTTTTTATTACTGTTGTGGTTTGTGGTAGCGGGGTAACTTACATTATATATGCCTGTGGTATTACTTTCTATGTGTATATTCCTCCCCATGTGTGTATACTGGGTTTTAGGCATTTAGTGGTACCTGCAGTATTATTTTGGGCTATGAGAAGTCTTGTTTCTTTCATCTTTTTCTTTAATTTCTAATGACTTTATATTGTATGTAAGTAGTAGTAATAAAGATAATAGTCATCTGATGAATTTGTATATATACACAGATATAGAAAACATTAACGTGAGACTTAGGGTCCATTCACACGTCCGTATGTTTTAATCCGCATCCGCATTTGTGGAACGGAATGTAGACCCATTCATTTCAGTAACTCCACATCCGTTGTTCCGTTCCGTTATGCTGATCCGCAAATAAGATAGAGCTTGTCCTACTTTTGTCCACATATGCAGTCCATGGTCCCATTATAGTCAATGGGTCCACAAAAAATGCGGATGATATGCGGAATGCATCAATATGTCATCCGCATATCATCCGCAATTGCGGATCCATTTCCAGGAAATAGAAAGAAATACCCTACCAACATATACTCCTCCTTTCTTTTTTTGTGGAAAAATGGAACGGATGCAGATGTACAATTCGTAAAAAAAACGGATGTCTGAATGAAGCCTAACCACACTAAAATTTACACAAAAGAGTCAAATTAAATTATTACATTCGCTAAATATTAAGTTAGTATTTGCTATATGTGAATAAAGAGAATAAAACCTAAAAGTCTGTCTGCAGCAACCACTAGATGGAGCCCACCAAAGACATTCATTTTATTTATTTATATATTTTTATTTTTTATTAATTAATTTATTTTAATTTAATTTTTTTATTTATTTATTTTAATTAATTAATTTTATTATTGATATATTTCTGTTAATTTTCACTAGGTTTATGATGGGACTTCTTCAGCCGTTCAGTCTCCTCCATTTCCTCTGTTTCTTCTCACATACATCCGGGGTCCATCCTTGTTGGTCTGTCATATGCTGTAATCACAAGATAAACTGTACTGAAAAATTCATGAAAGTCACTGCTGTCACCACCAGTGGCTCATATATTGTCTGTACTGGGGCTCAGGAGGTAAAAGCGACACTTCTGCTTGTATCTGCCTATAATAAAATCATCTCTTACCCTATTTTATGATATTTTATGGCGCCCTCCAACAGTAAAGTGGGAACTGAGATCTCCAGTCAACAAGTTTGGCTTGTATTTCCATTTATCCAGAAACATCCTTGTCTCCTCCACCTTGTAAAGAACAATGAAGAACAATCAGTCACTGATTACTGCTGGTGTGAACGGCACCCAGACTGCCTTAACCTCATCGATATGGGTTATATGTGTATTCCAGTTGCAATGAGTGAGGGTTGTGATATGAGGCATGTGAATGGCTTCTAGCAGGCTGCCAAAACTCTGATTTTATATTGTGCAATTGGTTTTACCTATATTATGTGGAGAATAGACTGCATCATGTTTATGTCTAGAAGGGGGGGGGGGTCTTATATACTCACTGCTTAATCCATGGTTTCACTGTCGAAGCAGCAAAATAGTCGTCTCAGGAATCTAAGAAAAGAAGAAAAAAAAAAGTGTGAGGAGAAATGAGTCTTGTGGTATAAGTGGTGGTTCGTGATTAGACTGGCAAATCCCTTTCTGGAATACAATAGTCAAGGCCAGGTATAGTAAAGGAGTCAATGGTTGGTACAGAAATCAGTAAGGGTTCATGTAAAACATTCAAAAAAGAAATCCTCCAGGATGACCACTACTATCTGTAGATGTCAGTCATAGCTAATAGATGGAGGTCACAATCAATCTCACTCTATTAGGTCCAGATGTCATAATAGAGAATAGCAAACTAAGAGGGTTCAAAAATTCATAAGAACCTATACTTACCTTAGTGGCCGGCTCTCCCCTCTGCTGCTCATGGAAGAAATATAAAGAGATAAGAAACATATAAGACATCATAATAACATAAAGAGAAGGGAGGACTACAGGGGTAATGTATAGCCTGGACTCACATGCTTCTTGTATGGCTCCTCCTGCAGCACTTAGGAATCCAGGATCTTCTTGGTCTACAAAAAAATACAAAATGAGGAAATGAAATGTGTGATGTGCAGAGAACAGAGGATCAGTCTATAAGATCCAATCAGCCCATTATCTGTGAACTTTGCACTTACCTTTCCGTTTTCTCCTCTCTGTTCATTTCTTCTTCTCTGTTGGACATAAAACATAACAAATAAGTTAAAGGGTTTCTGTCACCAGAAATCACCCTATTAAACCAAGTGTCATTTGCAATGAGCAAATGACACTTGATGACAGTAATGTTAGTGTCATATTTCTGGGTCCAGCAGTTTAGCCAAAAAATAGGTTTTTATAATATGCAAATGACCTCCCCTAGGTGCAGTAGGCGTGAACCTGCAATTAATGAAGGAGACTCTTAGGAAACCAATGATTTTGGGCTAGATAGCTACATGCCCAGCTATGCTCTTTATATAAACTTACATGGTCTCCAAGGTGTAAAATACAGGACATCTTCGAATCGTTCTTATCCTACAGTAGAAAACATAGTCCTGGTTAACTGGACACACTCAGCAAATCTGCCCCATATACCCTCTCATGCCAGCCCTAGAACGTGCAATATGCTGTATGACTGGTACCCACTAAAGGGAGTTATATCTGGAGCCTCCAGCATTAATTCTATGTCTAAATTGTATCACAATGAGAATATTTACACTCAAAAAATGTTAGAATCACATAATGAATCCGACAGGTAGTGTGGACATCAGACCTGGGATAAATAAATGCAGAGTTCTGGGACAACCAGCTTAGTAACTCCCCCATGGTTATAACCGGCAGAGTCTATTCCTTTCTACTTCCCCACAGATTATATAGGAGGAGGGTTACTTATAGAAATGTATGGGTTCACACATCAGGACTACTCTCCCATCATCTTACAAGAAAGACTCCTATATTCTATCATTAGAAAAAAAAGGTTGTTATGGTAAAGTATAATTACTGTATTGGCGGCTTTGAATCGCATACTGTGTTCCACCACCTGATGGAGGAAGAAAAGGACATATCTGACTGATATATGTTATAGAAAATATCATTACCAGAAATGATACAACATGATGCACAATAAAATTACTATCAAAAATTAGAGGAGCATTATTTAAAATTAGTACTTGATATCAGATGACACTGTTTAACTGTTTGTGGTATATATGATGCACAACAAAATGAAAACCGGAAATCAGAAACAAATCATTTAATACAATAAAAACAATGTTCTCAACAATGTGTTGACTTTAAAATACTTCACAAGGATTTACATACCTTACGTCAAAGTATTCTCCCATTTCTTTTTCTATCTCATCGATGTCAATCTCCTCCTTATCGTTGGTCTCCTCCTCTTCCTCCAGGTATTCATCTTCTTCTTCCTCCAGATACTTTTTCTCTTCCTCCAGATGTTCTTCCCATCCCTCTAGATATTCCTCCTCTTCCTGCTGATCTTTCTCATTCTTCAGATGTTGCTCCTCCTCCTTATCTTTAGCCTCCTCGTCCTCTTCCATCACCATATCTTCTTCCTCCTCTTTTTCCACCTCTTGCTTTAGATGTTCCCCTTCTTCTTCTTTCACCATATCCTCCAGATGTTCCTGCTCATTCTCCAGATGTTCCACCTTCTCTTCATATTTATCCTCCTCTTCTATCACAAGATGTCTTTCCAACTCCATTGTATCCTCTTCCTTGTTTTCAAGATGTTTCTCCTCCTCCAAATGTTCCTTGTCCTTGATATCCAGATCTTCCTCCTTTTTATCATTATCAGTCCCAAGATGTTTCTCCTCTTTTGCCAGATGTTTCCCTTCATCCATATTCTTAGCCTCATCCTCCACCTCCTCTTGATTTTCCTCCTGATGTTTCATCCTCTCTATTTGATGTTCTGATCTCTCCTCATTCTCCCCCTGATGTTCCTCTATTTCAGTATCCACCACTACCTTCTCTAGATGTTCCTCTTTCATATTCTCCTCCTTCAGATGTTCTTCCTCCTTATTCTCCACCTCCTCCAGTTGTTCCTCCACCTCCTCCTTTTTCTCCATCTCATCCTCCATCCTATACATTTTATAGAAGATTATAGTTTAGAAAAAAAGGAATTAACTAATCTATCAGACTCATCTACCTCTTGTACTCAAAACCACCTATAACCAATTTTGTAATGGATACCTGCTGTTTAAGATGCTTTCTCATACTTAAAGCTATCAGTCCTCCCTCACTAGTCCTCATCCCTGACCCATACCAGCCCCTGAGGACTTCTACAGAACCAAAACCATCAGTACCTAAACATTATACCCATACTATAACATTACTTTATCATCTATACCTACACATAGGGCATTCATTGGTATCTACACATTGGATCTTCAACTTTTGGGGAAATATTTCTCTCCTGTTTATGATCTAATTTAGGATAAGATGTTTTAGATATATTTACCTGAATTTCTCCGTATAACTCGGTATGTCTCCAAATCTTAATAAACGGAAAGAGGAAAAACACAAGATCATTACCTTAAAGGGAACCTATCATCTCCAAAACACCCCCTGAACTAGAGTAAGCGGTGTATAGTGCAAGTGATGCTGAATACAAATATGTAAGTTTTATCTTCATACTCGCTTCCATTCTGACTCTGTGCTCCCACAAACCTGCAGTAAAATGCACTCACTGGACTCCAGTGCTCACTCACATAATGGAGAGGACTCAAAGAAGAGTCCTCTCAATGTATTTTACTGCCGGTTTGTGGGAGCACAGCGTCAGAATGGAAGTGAGTATGAAGATAAAACTTACATATTCGGATTCAGCACCACTTACACTATACACTGCTTACACTAGTTCAGGGGGTGTTTCGGAGATGACAGGTTCCCTTTAATAGTACAAAACTATGGTGGAAATAAAAAGAGACATTAAATGGACCTAGAGAAAGAGAGAGAAATGAGAGAGAAGAAAGTAGCCTAAGACAGACTGTACTTACCTCCACTACAAGCTGCAGCTCTCAAGACACTACAAGCTGCAGCTCTATGGTCCCTTCTATAATGTGTGTGATGTCATAATAACTGAACGGAACTAAGAATCAGATCATTCTGTGACATCTTAAGCAGCAACACATTTGGAGCCACTAACCATAGCACGAAGGAGGATCTGGCACCTCTGTTTTTAGTAAATATTAGTATTTTCCATAAAATACCAATTTTAATTTTTGCATTGTACTATATTATTCCTCTTGGAAATGTATGAATACACTGACGATTGGGTGCTACCATTCCCTGTGACATCAGGTTGTGTCCCTGAACACTGACTGGATAGTGGGTATGGACATGCCACATTGGAAAGGATAATGACACCACCCAGTTGTCAATGTATTTATAAATTTTCAAACGGAATAATTGAGGAATTTCACAATGCTGAGTTATATATATATAGTGTTAGTTCTATCCCTATTGCTGTACACTAGAGAAGTATAAGTGTAACTGATATAACTGATATGAGAAGCAGAAAAAAAAAAGGGGAATGAAGGACAGATGGACGGATGGATACATAGATGGACAGATATATGGACTGCTGTTTATATGGTCAAATTATTAGCAAACATGAAGGTTTCTCTACAATGTAAGTGAAGGAGGAGATAGAGAGAAGCTCAGACAGTCTGACATTACATAGAGGAGACTATAGGAGGAGGAGGAAGGACAGAAGAAAATGAAGACACTACAGGAGCCTAAGACAGGACGTACTTACCTCTGCACCACTAACTGCAACCCTCAATAGAATGTCGGCTCTGCAGCTCCTTATATAACGTGTGTGATGTCACAATAACATTCCGTGACATCATAGGCAGCATCAACAGCTGTGATTTAACCCCTTAATACTTTAGACATGTAATACACTATGAGCCTGATTTATCATAGGCCGACTGAGTGCGCCAGTGTATGTTAATTAGGCGTACACCTCGTCATAAATTAGACGCAGCCTCTGTCTGTCCATGTTCCTATACTAATATCTACTGCAGCCAGAAAACTGGAGTATAAGATGATAAATGTGGCTGGGTTGCTGGTCATGCCCCCCATCCGGCACTTTGGTGTAATTGCGGTTTGTTCCATTTTCATGTTGTATTATTCTATTGTTTGTATGGATCAGTATTGGGGTTGTACATAATTTCACACTCCTTTGTATTTAATATTAGCATAATACTTATTTTATTTATTTAAGATCATTTTGCATTTCTTTGTATGAACTATTGGTAGTATTTGGAGTCAGTCATATATTTGCTTTACAAATCCGGAGAATATCTTCCTCTTCTTGTAGTGTGACTCATTTTAATGTGGTTTTAATGATCTTAACAAAGTAGGGATTTTAACCCCTTGACGACCAGCGCCGTAATAGTACGGCGCTGCGTGACGGGACTTAATGCCCAGCGCCGTACTTTTACTGAGCGCTGATCAGGCGGGTGCAGCGATCAGAGGCGGGGTCCGGCTGTGCCCAGGTGCCAGACCCCTGGGGAATGCGCCATCATCGGTGAAAACAACGATGCCGGCACATTAACCCGTCATGTGCCGCGGTCAGCGCTGATCGCGGCACATGAGGTGTGCCGCATGTTCAGGATGCCGAGCGGGGGCCATCGGGTCCCCGCACTGTTGTGACGGGGACCCGATGGCTTGGATGGCAGCCAGATGTCTTCCTTAGGCATCGTGGCTGCCATCCCTGCGAGCCTGTGCGATCCAGCCCCCTGGATCGCACAAGAAGCAGGCTGTAAGTGTATTACTGTGAGTAATACACTTACAGCCAATGCATTACAATACAAAGTATTGTAATGCATTGTGAAGGGGATCAGAACCCCCAAAAGTTAAAAAAAAATGTAAAAAGGTGAAAAAAAGTTAAAAAATAAAGTAAAAAAAATAAAATAATAAAAGTTTCAAGTAAAAAAAAAATGCCATTTTCCCCCCCAAAAAAGTAAAAAAATTGTTAAAAAAAGAAAAAAAAAGAAAAAGTAGGCATATTAGGTATCGCCGCGTCTGTATCGACCGGCTCTATTAAAATATCATATGATCCATCCTGCCATTTGAACACAGTAAAAAAATAAAAACAGTGCCAAAACAGCTATTTTTTGGTCACCTTCGCCCACAAAAAGTGTAATACTACGCCATCAAAAAGGCGTATTTACCCCAAAATGGTACTAAAAAAATTGTCATCTTGTCCCGCAAAAAATGATACCCAACCTGAGACAATCGCCCAAAAAATAAAAAGAATATGGCTCTCAGGAAATGGCAACACAAAAAAAATATTTTATTCTGTTCAAAAATAAATTGTGTAAAACTTTCCTAAAATAAAAAAGTTAGACATATTGGGTATCGCCACGTTCGTAACAACCTGCTCTATAAAAATATTACATGAGATGGCTCCCCAGGTGAATGCTGCAAAAAAAAACTATGCCAAAACAACCATTTTTTCCCCTCTTGCTTCACAAAAAGTGTAATAGCAGGCGACCAAAAAGGCGTATTTAACCCAAAATGGTACCAAGCTGTCATCTTGTCCCACAAAAATTGATACCCTACCTAAGAGAATCGCCCAAAAAGTTAAAAAAAATATGGCTCTCTGAAAAAGGCAGCACATAAACAAGATTTAATTCTGTTCTAAAATGCATCTAATGTCATCAACTTAACAATAATAAAAATGGTAGACATATTGGGTATCCCCGCGTTCGTAACAACCTGCTCTATAAAAATATCACATGATTTGCCCCCTCAGGTGAATGCTGTAAAAAAAATTTTTTAAAAACTATTCCAAAACAGCTATTTTTTTTCACCTTGACTCACAAAAAGAGCCCCCACATAAGACAATAACTCAAAAAAATAAAAATCAATGGCTCCCGCAAACCAATCCATCAAAATCTGTTCTGCAAAATCCATATGGCACTCCAGAACTTCCATTCTGAGTCCTGCCATGTACCCGCACAGCAGTTTACCACCACATATGGGGTGTTGCATTCAGGAGAAAATGGGTAACAAATTATGGGGTGCTTTTATCCTGTTACCCCTTATGAAAATATAAAATTTGGGGCTAAAGCAACATTTTATTGGAAGAAATGAAACTTTTTATTTTCATAGCCAAGTGTTTCCAAATTCCATAAATTCCGTAAAAGGGGTCAAAGTGGCCAGTACCCCCCTTAATATATTCTTTGAAGGGTGTAGTTTCCAAAATGGGGTCATTTTATGAGGATTTCCACTGTAGGGGTACGTCAGGGTCTCTCAATTACAAAATGGTGCCTAAAAACCATTCTAGCAAAATCTGCCTCTAAAATCCGTATGGCGCTCCTTTCCTTCTGACCACTGCCACAAACCCATAGAGACGTTTACCACCACATATGGGGTCTTTCTGTAAACTGCAGAATCAGAGAAATGTATATTGAGGTTTAGTTTGCTGTTAACCCTTGCTGTGTTGCAAGAAAAAAATTATTAACATGAATAATCTACCTAAAAAGTGAAATTTTGAAATTTCACCTCCATTTTCCTTTAATTCTTGTGAAGGGTAAACAAAGTTTGTAACAGCAGTTTTTTATAATTTGAGGGGTGTAGTTTCTAAAATGGGGTCATTTATGGTTGGGTTTCATTATGTAAGCCCCTCAAAGTCACTTTATATCTGAATTGGTGCTTAAAAAAATGGTTTTGGAAAATTTGGTGAAAATTTGAAAAATGGCTTCTAAAGTGCTAAGCCCTCTAACGTCCTAAAAAAGTAAAATGACATTTATAAAATGATGCCAACATAAAGTAGACATATGCGGAATGTAAAATAATAACTATTTTTGGAGGTATTACTATTTATTTTGAAAATTAATAAATTGAAATTTGCAAATTTTTCCAAATTTTTGGTAAATTTAGTATTTTTTTATAAATAAAAATGAAATATTTTGCCACAAATTTACTACTGTCGTGAAGCACAATATGTGACGAGAAAACAGTCTCAGAATGGCCTGGATAAGTAAAAGCGTTCCACAGTTATTACCACATAAAGTGACACATGTCAGATTTGCAAAAAATGGCCTGGGCATGAAGGTGAAAACAGGCCTGGGGTTGAAGGGGTTAATATCATTTGGGATGTTTTGCGCTTTTCTTAGTCAGGTCATGTACAGTAGCTATAGGGTGGGCCTGAGGCAACCCAGTCCGGCATTGTTGGAGTGTGCCCGCAATCCCCATCCACTCCAGAACATGTTTTGTTTAGTGCCCTCTGGTGAAGCTGCTAGGCTCATTATTGGACAATCTAGGCTGGGTATGTATAGGTATTGGCCTATGGATACGCACATTTGAAGGCTTTCGGGAATTATAGTTAATGAATAGAGATGAGCGAGTAGTGTTCGATCGAGCCGGTATTCGATCGAATACTACGCTATTCGGCATACTCGATTTCAATCGAGTATAACGGCGATGGCGCACTTAGAATTCGTTTCCCCTCCCAACTTCCCTGGCGCTCTTTTTCCACCAATCAACATGCAGGGGGGGTATGACAGGCACGCTGAGCACGCTGGCAGCGCGAAAACAGCGTCTACATGGATTGGCTGGAAAAACCATGTGACCTCGAATATTAAAAACTCAGCTCTTCCTGCTCGTACGCATATGCTGCGTGAACTTAGTCAGGGACAGAGGCTGGAGAAGGGACAGACAGGTTTTAGCAGTTGGACAGGCAGGAGCGTGATTAAAAGCCCTTATCAGGGCTACTATAGTGCACTACAGTGATAGCTTTACTACAAGATACACTTTACAGAGAACGGCTGCCGTATTCAGGGATAGCTGCTGGAGTAGGGACAGAGAGAGCCATTAGTGGTGTATTAGGTGCTCTGCTACTTACCAAACTATATTTGGCACTACTGTTCAGCGTTCTTTTTGGCTGAAAAACCCTGTTATATAACTAGTGTGTATATGCACCATCTGATCTGGCAGTATACGGCTGTGAATTTTATTTTATTTTTTTAAATACAGTTTATTTAGCTCTAGTGTTCTGGGTTCTGTGTGCCTGCAATACCCTTTTTGTATACCAGGTGTAAATACCCACCGTCTGTTCAGTTAGTACACGGCTGTGTACCTTGAAATATACAATATCTAGGCCATTTAATAGGCCACTGTACTGTGCGTTCTCTTGCTAAATTATCTCACATACCTGGTGTAAATACCCACCGTCTGTTCTGTTACTACACGGCTGTGTACTTTGAAATATACAATATCTAGGCATTTTAATAGGCCACTGTACTGTGCGTTCTCTTGTTAAATTATCTCACATACCTGGTGTAAATACCCACCGTCTGTTCTGTTACTACACGGCTGTGTACTTTGAAATATACAATATCTAGGCATTTTAATAGGCCACTGTACTGTGCGTTCTCTTGCTAAATTATCTCACATACCTGGTGTAAATACCCACCGTCTGTTCTGTTACTACACGGCTGTGTACTTTGAAATATACAATATCTAGGCATTTTAATAGGCCACTGTACTGTGCGTTCTCTTGTTAAATTATCTCACATACCTGGTGTAAATACCCACCGTCTGTTCTGTTACTACACGGCTGTGTACTTTGAAATATACAATATCTAGGCATTTTAATAGGCCACTGTACTGTGCGTTCTCTTGCTAAATTATCTCACATACCTGGTGTAAATACCCACCGTCTGTTCTGTTACTACACGGCTGTGTACTTTGAAATATACAATATCTAGGCATTTTAATAGGCCACTGTACTGTGCGTTCTCTTGCTAAATTATCTCACATACCTGGTGTAAATACCCACCGTCTGTTCTGTTACTACACGGCTGTGTACTTTGAAATATACAATATCTAGGCATTTTAATAGGCCACTGTACTGTGCGTTCTCTTGTTAAATTATCTCACATACCTGGTGTAAATACCCACCGTCTGTTCTGTTACTACACGGCTGTGTACTTTGAAATATACAATATCTAGGCATTTTAATAGGCCACTGTACTGTGCGTTCTCTTGCTAAATTATCTCACATACCTGGTGTAAATACCCACCGTCTGTTCTGTTACTACACGGCTGTGTACTTTGAAATATACAATATCTAGGCATTTTAATAGGCCACTGTACTGTGCGTTCTCTTGCTAAATTATCTCACATACCTGGTGTAAATACCCACCGTCTGTTCTGTTACTACACGGCTGTGTACTTTGAAATATACAATATCTAGGCATTTTAATAGGTCACTGTACTGTGCGTTCTCTTGCTAAATTATCTCACATACCTGGTGTAAATACCCACCGTCTGTTCTGTTACTACACGGCTGTGTACTTTGAAATATACAATATCTAGGCATTTTAATAGGCCACTGTACTGTGCGTTCTCTTGCTAAATTATTTCACATACCTAATTATATACCCAAATATTGTATTTGCAACAAAAAAAAAATAAAATGCGGAGGGGGGCTAGCGGAATCGGACGTGGACGAGGACGGGGGCGCGGAAATGCTGTTGGTGGCCTTGTTGAAGCCAGTGGGGATACAATGCGTGCTGGTGAGGGTCAGCCAGGATCACACTCATCCAGAATCCCTGCCTTTATGGGACAGTTAAGCAGGGGGCGAGTTACACCGCTGTTGAGGCCTGAGCAGGTTGAACAGGTGGTGCAATGGATAGCCGATAGCGCTTCCACACAGTTGTCCACCAGCCAGTCATCCACACAGTCTCACTCTGACCCTCCTTCCTCCACACCTGGCCAACAGAGTCATCCCACCCTTGACCCCTCCCAGGAGCTCTTTTCGGGTCCTTTTTCAGATGTGCCGGAAGAATCCCAGGAGCTAGCAGAGGAATTTGTTTGTAGTGATGCCCAAACACTTGAGTTTTCGCCATCTCCTGCTGATGTGGACCCTGAACCAGCATCTGTTATCATGAGCGATGATGATGATGAGACGCAGTTGCCATCAAGGGAGGCTGTTGGAATGTCCAGTGGGCAGGAGGAGGAGCAGAGTGAGGAAGAGGAGGTGGTGGATGACGAAATGACCGACCCCACTTGGCCAGGGGTGATGTCCAGCGGGGAAAGCAGTGGAGAGGTGGTGGTCTGCGCAGCACCGAAAAAGGCAGCAAGAGGCAGAGGGATGTCCACAGGCAGAGGGATGTCCAGAGGCAGAGGGATGTCCAGAGGCAGAGGGATGTCCACAGGCAGAGGGATGTCCACAGGCAGAGGGATGTCCAGAGGCAGAGGACAGTCCAGACAGAGTAGTGAGGCCACAGCCAGCACGGCCGAAGCTGTTCCCGGCAGCGGGCAGTCGCGTGAAGCTCCCCCATCGAGGCCTCGTACTTCTGTGGTGTGGAGATTTTTTAATGTTTGTGCGGATGACAAACTGAGCGCGGTTTGCACACTCTGCCACTCAAAACTGAGTAGGGGCTCTGAGAAGAGCAATCTGACAACCTCAGGCATGCGGCGTCACTTGGAAGTCAAGCACTGGGCTGAGTGGGAGAGAGCAAACGCAATACAACCTGCGCCCGGTCTTGCTGCCACTGCCTCTTCCCCTTTGTTGTGTGCTGCCACTGCGGTCCAGACCTCCAGCCAGGACACCTCCACATCTGCCTCGGCTACTTTGGGGCCTTCTCCTTCAGCCTCCCCTTCCCCCGCCTCTTCGCCTGCACCTTCACACTCCTCGTCCCAACAACTGTCCATCTCGCAGGCGTTCGACCGCAGGCGGAAGTACGCCTCGAGTCACCCCCAAGCCCAAGCCTTAAACTGCCACATCTCCAAACTGCTGGCCCTGGAGATGTTGCCGTTTAGGCTTGTGGAGACGCAGGCCTTCCGCGACCTGATGGCGGCTGCCGCACCTCGCTATTCCGTCCCAGCCGCCACTACTTTTCCCGGAGTGCCGTCCCCGCCCTGCACCAGCACGTGTCGCGTAACATCAGGCGGGCCCTGAGGTACGCAGTCAGCGCAAAGGTCCACTTGACCACCGACTCGTGGACAAGCGCTTGCGGCCAGGGACGCTACATCTCTTTGACGGCACACTGGGTGAATGTAGTGGAAGCGGGGACGGGGTCGCAAACAGAGACGGCCTACCTACCACCCCCGCCCAAGATTGCCAGCATGGGTTCTGATAAACCCCCCTCCTCCTCCTCCTCCTCCTCCTCCTCCTGTGCCTTAACATCTCCCTCAGCCGCTAGCTGGAAGCGTTGCAGCACTGGCGCGGGGAGACGTCAGCAGGCGGTGCTAAAGCTCATCAGCTTGGGCGACAGGAAGCACAGCGCCCCAGAGGTGAGGGACGCCATATTGCAGCAGACGGAGATGTGGCTGTCGCCGCTGCAGCTAGGACCAGGCATGGTCGTGTGCGATAACGGCCGTAACCTGGTGGCGGCTCTGGAGCTTGCCGAACTCAATCACGTACCATGCCTGGCCCACGTTTTTAATCTGGTAGTCCAAAAATTTCTGAAGACTTACCCCAACCTGGCAGAGCTACTGGTGAAAGTGCGGCGCTTGTGCGCTCACTTTCGTAAGTCAACTGTAGCTGCTGCTAGCTTAAAAAAACTCCAGCAACGCCTCCATTTGCCTGAACATCGGCTGTTGTGCGACCTGCCCACTCGCTGGAATTCC
>ONZH01006713.1:0-30145 GCA_900303285.1 Rhinella marina
AAATAACTTGTTAGAATCACTTTTGATGAAATGTGCTTGATGGGGAAAACTGCCCGTGATGTGTTCAGGCGGTTTTAGACAAAAATGTGGCCCTGGCAAATAAAAGTGGGCCCCAAATTTTGTAATAATGTCTAACAAACACAGTTACTGTATTTTTCACTTTATAAGACGCACCACAGTAGGAAAATAAGAAAAAAAAATATTTTCCAACAGACCCCCATATCCATTCACCCCATCAGCCAGATCACCCACACCATCACCTCAGATCAACCCACTCACCCCCGTCAGACCTCAATAGCCCACTCAGCCCCCTCAGACCTCAGATCAGCCCACTTCAGCCCCCCATCAGCCTCGATCAGCCCTCAGATCAGCCCAACTCAGCCCCCATGACCCCCCATATCAGCCCATCAGCCCCCATATTGCAGCGTCAGTCATAGTAACGCACTACATCCTGATGCTGTACAGGGTCAGACAGTGCAACGCCGGCAGGAGAAGACAAGAGAGCACTGGACCCAGAGCGGAGCTGCAGCGCAGGAGGGTGAGTATGTTTCCCGCTCCCGGCACCTAATACATACTAGTGAGCTTTTTTAAGACGCACAGCAATTTTCACCCTACATTTTGGGGGAAAAAAGTGCGTCTTATAAAGCGAAAAATGATTCCAGCCCTTCCTCACAGATTTACACCCCATAAAGCTCCTTACACAGTTCTTCACCCTCATGGCCACCAGAATACGCCACATGCCCCCCCCCCCCCCCCATCACAGCAATGAGTTCCCCTCACTTAGTGTCGGGATTTCCTCTCCAGGTGCGCTTTCCCCAGCGAAGATTGGTGAAAGCACCCTGTTCTATAAATAAGCCACAGTCTGTACTAGGCTTCCAGGCTCATTGTTAGTATATCCCAGTTCAGGCCACTAGGTGGCAGCACTGAACTGTGATATAGTGATTTCTATACAGACTAATGGAGCAATTTACATCTGATGATTCTAAGTTGTGGTCCACTTAGGGGACTTAAGAAAAAGAAAAAAAAAAAGAAAAAAGTTTTGAAAATATAAAAAACTGTAAAAATCATCCCCATTCCCCCCCGAAAAAAGCATTATAGGCATGCAAAAATGCCCATACTATTAAAATATTAAAAAGGTGTAACAGAAAAGAATTTAAAAAAGGCAGATTTGTGCTTTTTTCATCACTTTATCTCCCAAGAAAATTGAATAAAAAGTAATAAACACACCCCAAAATGAGCCTTTATTTTTAAAATCTTCCTGATAGGATTTGAACTCACAACCTTCTATATTAAAGGCAAGAACCTTAACCACTGGGCTATGGAGCTCACTGTTAAATCAGTGGTGAACAACCTCATAGAAGTTTAGCTTATATTGAAAAACCTCATAAGAGTTTTGCTTGTATTATAGAAGAGAAACTTCTATGAGGTTTTTTACAAATGACTTAACACTGAGCTCCAGAGCCCAGTATTAAGGTGCTTGTTTTTAACGTAGAAGGTTGTGAGTTCAAATCCCCACAGGAAGATTTTAAAACCAGAGTCTAAATTAGACTTATAAATACACTGGGTGTGCCCAAGCATAGTGGGAATACCCCTTTCACGTTCATAACACTGACTCCATATATGGAATATTATTATATCCATATTTCTATATGGAAAATTCCCCACTCTGGAGTCCCGACTGAAGCAGGGGGGCCCTGGGCAATTGCCCGGTTTGCCGGCCATGCATGTGTTCCTATGGAATTCCTTATTTTATCCTATACAGTGGGGAAAATAAGTATTTGATACACTGGTGATTTAGCACGTTTTCCCACCTACAGAGAATGGAAAAGTCTGTAATTTTTATCATAGGTACACTTCAACTGTGAGAGACAGAATCTAAACAAGTCCTGGTGACCAAGACTAGAGACCATTTTGCCCCTTTCCTGTCTTACTAGTGACAACCAAAGTGTTTACCTCATGAGAAGAAAACCCTTCCAGTGCTACAGCACTAGTAAGACTGGAAATGGGGGCATGCAGCTTTGAGGCGGGTTTATACCATGCAATGTTACAGCCAATTGTTGGGAAGGGAGCGTTCCTTCCGACAGTTGGCTGCTTGTTCAGTAAAGGAGACCACTACATTTACATGCAGCGATCTCCTTCACTGAGGGATGGCTATTGCGATCGCTCGTCCTCATACAGCTGCGTTGTTTCTGTGCAGCAGATCGCTGTTTAGATACCACGATCTGCTGCCAAGAAACGATAATTGGGGGCGGAGCCTGACCGAACTCGATGGTGGTTGCTTGAGGAGAGCTCTCCCGCCAACAGACTCTCCAAAGCCTACTTAAGCGGCATTATCCCTCAGCATGGGGAGGACAAGCAACAAGGAGAAGGGCAGAGAATCTGGCTGTGTCTCGAGAGGGACGAATTCTCAGCCAGACATGGAGAAATTTCTACAGAAGCGCGCTACTAAGAACTCAGCTCCGGCTCCCAAGATGGCGCCTCCGCTGCCGGAAGATGAACCACCTAGCGACATATCCGATTCTGAGAGCTACATAGAACACACAGAACCCGGTGAGTCCTCTATAATCACCAGAGACTTTCTACAAATGGCCTTGAAGAAAGCGTTAGCGCCGATAGCTATGGACATAGCAGACATAAAGGCGGACATCCGCCATATTGGAGAGCGGGTAGAGGCGCTGGAGGACTCACAGCAGGCCATGCTATGTTTTGACAGAGCAGTGAAGGAGGCCTTAGAAGTACACACTGACCGCATTAATGACTCTATGCTTTTATTAGAAGACCAGGAAAATCGGAGTGGGAGGAAAAATGTGCGCATTAGAGGCCTACCAGAAACACAAGAAGCGGAAGACACAGTTGTCCTTATGCGCAGAGTGTTTAGCGCTCTCCTGGGTGATCAGGTGGCAGAACCTATAATAATTGAGAGGGCTCACAGAGCGCTACGATCCAAACCTCCCCCCTCGGAGAAGCCGAGGGATATCATTTGCGGCCTACTATCTTTCTGTGACACATCTGCAATACTCCAAAAGGCCAGAGAAGTTGGTGATATCGAGTTTGAGGGAGTACCGATCCAGATATTTCAGGATATCGCTGCATCCACGCTACAGAAGAGGAGGATTTTGAAGCCACTGACTGACAAGTTGAGAGCGGCAAAAATTCCTTACCGGTGGCTTTTCCCCTTTGGTTTGCTCATCACATGAGGTAACAGAAAGCTTACAGTCAGGAGACTGGAAGATCTGCCACCATTATGGGATGCACTAAAGTTGGCGCCATTAGACGTCCCATCATGGATGCCGCTTTCCGGAGATCCAGCCTTGCCTCCACTCCCAGCTACCTCGCATTGGGAGACAGCGAGACCCCAAAAGATGCCCAAAGCAAGAAGACCCCCTCACAAAGATACTCCCTCATGAACACTCTTTGTTTTTTCAGGGGTAAAGTACAGCGATTTATTGCAGAGAATATATCTGCTTTTTGTATTTCTCCAGATTTATAGCCCAAGTTCTTGGGTCTTTTTTCTCTAACCTGTATATCTACATCTCCTCGTCATATGGTCTTTAGTACATGTTAAAGAGGGATAATGCATATTTCTTATCACTTGTTTTCGCCTTGCAGGCTTTTGAGCGGGAGTCTGTCCGATCAGGCTTATTGAGATGATACATCCCCGCTCCTCATCTCGCTCCGGTAGGAGCCTAGTTGTTGTTTCTTTTAATGTTTTAGTAGTTCATGGTTATGTTAGTTACCCAGGTCAGGGGGATGTCTTCTACATATATGTGACTCATGATGCATAACCTACAGATCACTTTCACATCTTTCAATGTTAAGGGGTGTAATTCTCCGGTAAAACGGAGTCGGATTTTTCAATTATTGAGGAGACTTCACTCTGATGTAGTGATGCTGCAGGAAACACATTTTAAAAAAGGGAAAATCCCTAATCTGTCTCGTTCGGGATACCATACCTGGTTTCATGCTGGGGCAGATGGGTCAGCATCTAAGGGAGTCAGCATTGGGTTTAGTAAACATGTCCCTTTTTTGGTCTCTGCGAGACTAATTGACCCAGAGGGGAGGTACCTGCTCATTAAGGGTCGGATAGGCATAGAAGAAGTAACCTTATGCAATTTATATGCACCTAATAAAAACACAATCCAGTGGATGAAAAGCACATTGCATACCATCTCAGTATTTGCCTCTGGTCTCATTATAATAGGTGGGGATTTTAATCTTACTCTAAATCCCATTGATACCTCTTCACGCAGATCTGTCTTTTCCTACAGAACTCTTAAGAGTTTACATCGCCTTTTTAAGGAGGGTCAACTCTGCGATGTCTGGAGGACTCTAAATGCAGATATGCGAGATTATACTTTTTATTCCAATGCTCACAGATCATATCACCGGTTAGATTATTTTATGCTGGGCAGCAGGTATCTCCCTAGGGTAATAAATTCAGAGATTCACTGTATTTCCATTTCAGACCATGCTCCCATCACACTTCAGTTAGAATTCCCGAAAATTCCTAAGGGATCCTGGACATGGAGGCTAAATCCAACTTTGCTAGATTCTACTGACACTGTCCAGTTCCTTTCCGGTAAAATTCAACAATATTTCTTAGACAATGTAACACCTGAGGTACAATCCTCCTCTGTTTGGGAAGCACACAAGACTGTGCTCAGGGGGGAACTAATAGCTCTAGGAGCTCACATTAAGAAGCAGCATTCACAACAAATGGCTTCCCTGTTACAAAGTATAGCTGCACTCGAAATGACCCATAAGCAATGCTTGGCTATTAGGGATTTAGAGGAACTCACTAGACTTCGCAATTCTTTAAAGGATCTGCTTAACGTCAGGGCTGCTAAGGCATACTTACGAATTAAGCATATACATTATGCACATGGCGACAAGGGGAACAAGATAATGTCCGCACTGATTAAGAAAAGGGTAGAACAGACGCATATTGCGTCTATTAGGACTAAACAGGGTACGATATCACACAATACGAATGACATTGCAGCGACATTTTCAGAGTATTACCATTCTCTCTATAATTTGAGACCTCAGGAGACTAAGGAAGTCGACCCAGATAGATGTACTCGTATGCAGGGGTTCCTTGACTCTCTGTCCCTTCCCTCTCTATCTGAGTCTGAGGTGGACTCTCTGATAGCTCCTATCCAATTGGCAGAGGTGAAGTCAGCATTATTTACCACTCCGTCGGGAAAAAGCCCAGGTCCTGATGGCCTACCGGCCATGTATTATAAAAAATTCTTCCCAGTTTTAGGCCAACAGATGGTGAATTACTTTAATGCCCTTAGAGAGGGTAGTGCACCTGCTAAACAAGCCTTAGAAGCCCATATTGTTGTATTGCCAAAACCAGGTAAAGATCCGGAGCTTCCTACTAGCTACCGACCCATTTCTCTGCTTAACGCAGATATAAAGGTGTGGGCAAAAATTTTAGCCTCCCGTATAGCCACACTTCTTCAAAAATAATCTCTCCGGAACAGACTGGGTTTGTTAAGGGTAGAGAGGGAAGGGATAGCACATACCGGGTTATTCATGCTATTGAATACGCTAATCGCACAGGATCTCAATTGACCCTTCTCAGCACAGACGCTGAGAAGGCGTTTGATAGGGTAGATTGGAAGTTTATGGAACTCACATTACTTAAGTTCGGATTCCCCCCTGTCTTCCTCAAGGCAATTATGTCATTATATTCCTCGCCTCATGCCAAAGTCAGGGTTAATGGGGTCCTCTCCCCTACGTTTAACATATATAATGGAACAAGACAGGGTTGCCCTCTTTCGCCCTCCTTGTTCATACTCTGCTTGGAGACGTTGATACAAGCAATTAGGCAGAATCCATCCATCAGAGGTCTCTCAGTAAGCAATAACATACATTCTGTCGCTGCCTTTGCAGATGATATGCTGTTGTTTATTACTAATCCCTCTCAAGCATTTCCAGAACTGTTAGACCTGTTTGATAAGTTTGGAGATTTGTCTAATTTCAAAATCAACTTTTCTAAGTGCTCAGCCTTGGGGATTAACCTCCCTAAAGATGAACAGTCTTCTCTTGCTGGTAAATATCCTTTCCAATGGCCTTCTACATCCATGCCGTACTTGGGAGTTAATCTAACGCAAAAGATAGATCTACTATATCAAGCGAATTATCCGCCATTGTTGTCAAGTATTAAACACCAGCTGACAAGTCTAGACATACAGTACATGTCATGGATAGGTCGCAAGAATTTATTAAAAACATATATTGCACCAAAACTTTTATACCTGATGCAGGCTGTCCCTATCTACCTCCCCCCACATTTCTTAACATCTATTAGAAAACTGTTTTCATGTTTTATATGGAAAAATTCTCGTCCGCGTTTGGCCTACAAGATTCTTACTCTCCCAAAACAACTTGGTGGGTTTGGTCTCCCAGACATGACAATATATTACAAAGCTATACAATTACGTCTGCATAGTGAGGTGGTAAATCCGCGGCTACGGAAGCTGGGTGTATCAATCGCCCAACTCCTTCTCTCCCCTTCTGATTATGCTAATCTTTGGAAGGCACCTATCCAACCCCAAGTGGGTTTGTATATACATCCTCTTTTTAGAGGGGTTCTCTATACCTGGCAATCTTTAGCTCAGCCCTTAAAATTACTAGACTCCCCGTTACCTTGTTCCCCAGCTAAAATTCTGCCTTACTTGCTTTATTATGATTACAAAGATGATTTAGGAATGTGGCCCCGGTTGGGAAACATAACCATAAAAGACTTGTTGGCAGTGGATCTGTTCCCTCTTTGTCTGACTTGTTCAGGATTTGCCATGTTTCTGATTGGTCATGGCTGCACCATAATCATTTTAAGAAAATATGTCAGCAATATATGGCTAAACGCCATACCTCGGGTGCCCTCACATGGTACGAAACCATATTAGACTCTGAGAAACAGTGCAAGGGGCTCATATCCTTATTATATAAGAAGATATTAGAAACCCATTACACACAAAAACCTGACTACCTGACAAAATGGGTAAAAGAGCTTGATATCACGCTTTCCGAAACAGAAGCTAAATGTGTTCTGAATAACTCACATGGCATCTCCAGATGTACTCGTATACAGGGAAATTCCTTCAAGATTGTGACTAGGTGGTATCGCACTCCTGAACTTATGCACAAAATAGATCCTACATCCTCTTCTGAGTGCTGGAGAAGCCATGCTGATATAGGATCACTTCTTCATATATGGTGGACCTGCACAGCCTTGGGCCCTTTCTGGGAGCAGATCCAAAGGTCTATTAACCAGATATGCTCTATGAATGTTAGCCTTACACCTTCTATGGTGCTTCTTAATTTGCCACATACAGAGGTCTCCATTAATAAGTCACAACTTCTGACATATCTCCTTATGGCAGCTAAATTAATTATTCCCAGACATTGGCTCAGCACCCACACTCCTACTCTCCGGGAATGGATTGATAAAGTGCAAGAATTATTCAGATTTGAGGAATTGTGTAGCTGGACTTCTCTGTCACATGATAAGTTTCAGTCAATGTGGGCGCCTTGGGTGAAATGGTATCTTTCAGATGCAGATGCGAGTGGAAGGTCGGGCTGTTAAGAATGTTTCGGGCTACTTGACGACATAAGGGCTAGACCTGCTTGAGTAAAGTAAAAATTGAGTGATCTAAGTATTGGTGGGCGATCTCTTTATCTACCTCGCAAATTGTATTTGGGCACTTTCCCACTATGAATATGAGGCAATCCCTTTAGTGCTTTATGTGCCTTCCCCTTGACCTGGAATTGGTTCGTTTATTTGTTAGTTCTTCTCTGTACTTTTACTAGATGTCATTATGCATTTCATTTGTACTATTCCATTTTGTAATGGTCTGTATTTCTGAACATTGTAATTGACATGGATGTGCACCATGTAATTTCATGCTATATTCTTTCATAAAAAGAGATTTGTTAAAAAAAGAAACGATAATTAGTGTGCCTGCACTAACAACAGGATCACCTGATCAGCGGCACATTTAGAAGGGCAGATTGTCGGAAATGAGCGTTCACAGGAATGCTTGTTTCCGATAATCTGCCCGAATATCAGGTAGTGTAATTCCACCTTTAGAAGCAGGGTAAAGGATGAATGCTGTATGATCACAGTGATGGAAACAATCAGCTCACTGTCAACATCATTTCATATGATCCTTAATGTTCGTGGATGGGTGAAGGGAACGGATGCTGGGCCAGCAGTATGGTGTATGTCCAAATAACAGCAGTATAGTTCCAGCGCTCCAAGAAAAAGGTGCCTGAAGTAAAGTTAATGGAGGAGATTTATCAAAACTGGTGTAAAGGAAAACTGCGTAAGTTGTCCATAGCAACCAATCAGATTCCATTATTCATTTTCCAAAGGAGCTCTGAAAAATGATAGGTGGAATCTGATTGGTTGCTATGAGCAACTAAGACAGTGTTCCTTTACATTAGTTTTGATAAATCTCCCTCAAAGTTTTTACATGTTAAAAGTAATAGTTATGAACCCTCAACTTCTTGCATGTTTCAAGCTTGTTATACCTCTTAATTATAGCATGATTAAAGGGTTTGGCCAATTTCCGGCTACTGTTAACTGTTGATGTGTACGTTATGTAAGATGGCACTTACTAATTTAGCCTTTGTTTTTTTGTGCCATGAATTATTCTCCCCTTAAAAACATGCTAATTTGCAACAATCTGTACCAAATTTTGGTGCAGTTTGCAACGGCGTCTAGGTGAAATGTTGAATTGTCTATGCAACGATCTGGAGATCTGTATCATAAAAACAGAATTTTAATGGGTATAAAAACATATTAAAAAATTAATGAACACAGTCTTTTTACCATATTTTGATCAAACAAACTGGTATTCAGGGTGTAATGATTTTAGGTAATGAAATTAGCACAGCAATCTCCATCTGTACAGCAAATTCCCAAACAGAAACACACTATTGTATCTTGAAAAGCTCCTCCACTGGAGTTTCACCATACTCCATGTACAAAGTATGTAATCACCACCACATGCAGATAAAGAGCCACTTCATATCTTATTATGGTGAGCAAAAACGCACTACTCATTGTTTCTTCTGTATACCTTCTTAATTATCCAAGAAATACATATTTCTTTGTAGAAGTCACATATTCATAGGAATCATGAAGAATGTCAAGTCTTTAGTATACCCTCATCACGTGTGATGTTTTGGGATATAACACCCCCTTAATCATGCATAACGATGATGATTGGTAAGGGATTTAAATACCTTCCCAAAATGTCGTCACCACATACATATACTAAATTTAAAATCACAAGTGTATACTGCATTTTTCACTCCATAAGATACACTTTGCCCCCAGAAAAAGTGGAGGGAAAAGAGTGTCTTATGAAGTGAATACTAATGTCATACATAATACATTATAGAAGCACTCATTAGTACACAGTAGGACTGGAGAGTAGTAAATATAATGCTGCTGGTGCTGATTTTACTCTCCGCTCCCTGGTCTTCTCTGAGTGCCACACTGTGTCCTGACAGCATACAGCATGAGGCCGTAGTGTGCGTAGGCATGCACTATGATGTGCCATTGTGCTACATCGAGTCAAAGTGCAGTGATGCAGGAAGAGCACGCTGACTGTTGGCACCTTCCAGAGCCGGAAAAGTAAGTTCTTTTATTTATTTTATTTCTGATCTGGGGTCTGATGAGAACTGGGGATCTGAAAAGCTTGGGGTCCGATCTGAGGTCTGATGAGGATTGGTGGTCTGATAAAGACTTGGGGTCTGATTGCAGGTCTGACGAGAATTGGGTTTGTGATGAAGCTTGGGTGTATTATCTGGAGGTCTGATGAAGATTGGGGGCCTGATCTAAGGTCTGATGAAGATTGGGGGGTCTGATTTGGGGGTCTGATCTGAGGTCTGATGTGGATTGGGGGGTCTAATTTGGGGGTCTGATTAAGATTGGTAGTCTGAGTTTAGGTCTGATGAAAATTGGGGGTCTGATCTGGGGCCAGATGAAAAATATTTTTTTTCGCATTTTCCTCTTCTAAAACCTAGGTGCGTCTTATTGTCAGGTATATCTTATACAATGAAAAATACAGTAAATGCTACCTATAGTGAAATATGTAAATATCAAATCTACTATTCAGAAAATATCCCAAACATATCCCAAAATTACACTCCTCATTTAACCCTTTTGTTTCAACTGTATCCATTTTAGTAATCCAATATACTTCCCTTTGTAAATAATCTCTGGTTTTCCATCTCATTATCGACTATATTCACACATTCCAAAATCTGCCAAGCTGACTAATTGATGCTTTTGTTAAAGAAAAATGTTTCACTAATGCAGTTTCACCAAGTTATTTCACTTTCTCTTTCTTTACTGATGCATTACTATTTGTTTCAGTCTCAGCTTCCCATATTTTTTTATATTTCCCCTGTGTTTGCTTAAACATATTCTAACGTTTCTGTCTGTCCTATGAACAAATTGCCACAGGAACCTTTCAGTTTGATAGGATATCCTAATCTTGGATGGTATACAACATAACCTTATTCATTGGGTGAAATAGTCATTTGTGCAGGTAAGTAAATTATTGTTTCCTTCCGATAATTGGCTGCTCTCTGGACCGTGCCATTATGATTTTTATTTGCAATATGTAAATAATGGCCTATTTTTAAGTAATAGGCCCTATTTACCATCTTGTGTTAATATATCCCAATATTTGTATAAGTAGATACAAAAACAAAATTGAAAAAAACTAAAGAAGATGTAAGGGAGATAAGGGAGGAGAACGCAAAATAATTAAATATTACTAGAAATGGCGTGGCTCCTAAAAATTAACTTTTAATAAATCATTAAAAATGCAAAACTGTACACGTCACTTCACTATTCAAAGAAGGGATATGAGGTGGGGTGAAAAAGAGAATACTGGCCCTATTGAGCCCTAAAATTAATCCTCAGCCCAGGGATTACCTCCTGATGGTGGGGGTACCCTGTCCCCGAACCTGTCCTAATACACTCTGAACAACCCTACAAAAAGAAAGGATGACGTTGATTTTTATAAACCCCAACGTGTTTCACCCAAGAGCTGGGATCATCAGGGGGTGATAATATTCAAAAATTGTAGGGAGATGAAAAGCAAGATGCAAAAATGATAAAACCAATGTGGGGTGTTGTCACATAAATGCCAAAACAGAAAGATTGTATTAATGATATTCACTTCTACTTGCCCCTGTCAAGATGATTTGACTGAGGATAAGTGCCCCAGGACTCTTGTCGGTCCCTCTGTAACTGTGATGGCAAATGGAGGTAAGTGTATCCCACATGGTGCCTGGCGATACAAAAACAAAACAATCACTTTTTTCTCTTTTTTACCTTCTATGTTCCGCAAATCACTCCTAGTTGTCCTTCCCCAGTAAAAAGATATCCATGTAGCGAAGCTATATGGATAGTCCTTTCAGTCCTGTATTGCTAAATATAAACTTAGTCCCAAAAGCTACCAAGAATGTATTTGGAGCTCAAAGTACCCCATAGAAGTCATCTGCAGCTGCAAGCAATAACCTCTGCCAAAATGAAAATGATTACAAGATAGTAACAAAAGCACAAAATATCATCCCAGCAGAACCATATACCACAGTGCAGCACAATATACTGCCTATATGTATCCACTGTGCCTATATGTATCTACTGTGCCTATATGGATATTGGCTGCAATAGAGACCCAGTACCATCTGGTGACCAGGGAGGATGGTTACAATCCTTCTGAATTTTTCTTAGTAAAATATAGGCACTCCTGGATATTCACAAAATAAGGCCTTAGCTATCCTGTCCTCTATTATACCATTATCCACAGCTTCACATAGTACTCCTTCAACTTGTTCTTTAAAACTTTGTGTAGGATTTCCTTGCAATTTCCTATATACACTCTCATCAGCAAGACGTCTATTCGCTTCTGCTAAGTATGCACAGTAATTCATTACAGTTGCACCTCCTTTGTCTGCTCTCCTAATTATAATTGATCAATCCTCCTGTAAAGATTGTATAGCATTAAACTCTTCCCTAGTTTGTCTTAGGGGTACATTAGGCCAATTATCACATTTAATCTTCCCTATTAACAGTTTGTTCAAAGCATTTCAACATATCATGTCCAGATCATGCGTGCTGCCACTGCACAAGCCAACATCACTTTTTAGATTAATATTTTAAAAAATGCATATTTATGTATACTTGCTGAGTGCTGACCTGACAAAAATTGACCAAAAAATCAAAGTCTGGGATATTTTTTACATGTGAACCTCAAGCCCTTATTTAGGACGCGAAGTTCAGTTGCAGTCAAATCTCAGTCTGATATATTAACCACCATAGTGTTCTTGTAGAGCGCCAAACTGGAGGCGAGGATGGGAGGAGTGGTAGTGGCTATGATGGTGGTAGTACTGCTTACAGTGATAGCTAACCCCACCCTGGTGCTCCCTAGGGCCATGCAGTGACTGGAGGCCGCACCTTTTCTTCTGTTGGGTCACACCCTGTTGCTGCTGCTCCTGCCTGGTGGTAGTTGGGTGCCCATGGTGAACAGTTTGGCTGGATGCAAGGCAGATGCAGAGGCAAAGGCTGATGTATGATGGAGATAATAAAGTATTTATTTACTGGACTGAGGATAGGAGTGGTAGTACATTTAACAGCAATGGTTACTTTTTACATTAGCTGTGTATAGGCAGCAACAATAACAATGAGAGACTCCCTGTCTCTCCTTATGAAGGACACTCTACAGTCTTTCCAAATACCTACAGGCATGCTATTCTGTGCTTGTTAAGTGCTTCTGCAGTTCCTGTGATGAAGGGGGCAGTATTTAGATCCAGATGGCTAGTCCATCTCTAAGGCTAGTTTCACACTAGAGGCAGCATGGATCCGGCGGGTGAAGGTGCCCGCCGGATCGGTGCTGCCGCAGGTGCACGTGTGCGCCCGGCCCCATTCACTGTAACGAAAATACATGTTGCACCTGTGGCAGCACGGATCTGGCGGGCCCCTTCACCCGCCAGATCCGTGCTGCCGCTAGTGTGAAACTAGCCTAAGTCTGGTAGGTGCCGAAGGCAATAATCCTTTCCACAACAGAAAAGTCTCAATGTCATAAGTGAGCAATTACCTTGATGTCAGAATCCTGCACAGCCTAGATGGTTCTGGACCTTCTAAAATAGTTCATCTCCTTCTCTCAGGGGTACTCTGGTAGTAGTGCAGCTTTTTTTTGGCGGCTGTAGTCTAGAAGACAGAGGCAGGGGTGGACTGGGAACTTAAGGTGGTCCTGGAAAAAACGTAAAAGTGGCCCCATGTTGTAGGAGGGTCCAAATGACAGAAGATGAGACAACAGAAGTAGGTGAGACCTGCATAAAATACCATCCCAGCAGAACAAAATATCACAGTGCAACACAAAATAATGTTGCCCTCATAACAATATTCAACTGTATCACCGTTGAATACTGACGACAGGGGCATAAGTACCTGATGCTCTAAGCATTAATTAATGCTGAGAGCATCAGATCATTATATACCTGGCCAGTGGCCATGAGGATGGCTTGGGTAGCCTCCTGGGCATCAGCCCACTGGGAAATTCCGCTGAAGAATCTATGGCCAGTCCGCTCATGGACGGAGTTTACGCATTGCTCTTTAATTTTTGTTGTTAATCCAGTGGATTCAGCCTATGATACTGATATGATATTTACGGCAATTGTTCACTTTTTGAGAATGCGAACACATCTGCTGCATTCTCTGAGATTTGAGCAGTGTGAAGGGGATATACTGAAGACTTGGGGTTCTCTGTGATCGCTATGAATATGTGAATCCTACAAATGAGTATGTACACTTCTTGAATAATAAAGGAGGTATTGTTATAACAAAGAAATAGTGAGTAGTGCCTTTTTGCTCACCATAATAAGATATGTGGATACGTGGTAATAAGTGGATCTTTTTCTGCACTTGGTGGTGATTAAAGATCTGGCACACCAAGGCTTTCAGTCCAAAGAAGAAGATTTTTGTTGAGACTAAACAGCTTTATTTGATTCTTGTGTGGCTAAAGCAATCATATAAACATCACAAAAGAAAATTCTAATAATGCAGCATAACTCACTAAGCTATCAGGTAAAAGAGTAGAAAAAGAACAAGTTTTGTTATAAGTACTGATTTGAGACAAAATTTCCCACTTTTCAGCAAAAAGTGGGAAGGAGCAGGCTGCAGATGGGACCTTCGCAGCCCCACTCATTTAACAACATTTGTGCCAATATACTGGCACACTTTACACCAGAAATCTACTCCAGCTCCTGACAGGAGTAGATTTCAGTTCTATGTTTCAGTGCATGGACAAATTAAGACCAGCGTACACAACACCAGTTAAACCTTTCTTTAAGATAAGAAATGATTTCCTATTAACCACATTGGGAGATTTATATATACTTTGCGGTGATGTCTGTGTTACATCTGTCTTTTTTGCGGATCGATTGTAACCGTGTCTGTCGTTGTCTGCAAAACGGACAAGAAATAGGACATGTTCTATTTTTTTGCAGAACGGACTCATGGACATACGGATACGGAATGCACATGGAGTCATTTCCGTTTTTTTCCAGTCCCTTTTAAATGAATGGTTCCGCATATTGCCTGCAAAAAAAAAGGAACAGACACAGACAAAAAATACATCCATGTGCATAAGCCCTTAGGTTGACACCCCTTAGACAGTACTATAACTGTATATAGCATTGTATAAACACCCCCTGAATGTACATACTTAATGTACCTGGATTTCTATAAATTCTTCTTCAGTTTAATAGTGGTTGCTGTGTACAGTGATTGTCAGACTTAAGTATAACAAATGTGCATTGCCCTAATTACTGCGGTCTAATAAAATGCAGTACGACTACAGCAAATATGGTAATGTTACATTTTCTATCATCTACTTCACAGACCCTAGCAACAGGGCTGCTGCAAGTAGAGTGTTTTATCATCATCTTTTAAAGTACAAACTTCAGAGCCTAAACTTTGCAGTAGAATCGATTTCTTGGCAGCAAAGATTAACTGTTCTAAATCTCTCAAAATCTCTATAAAGCAATGAATCCATTTACAGCACATATTCATAATGTATTACCAGTGTGTTGTCATAATTTAATATAATGCAAAGTAATTAACTCAGCAGACAATATTTTTTCATAATTGAATACAGTACAATAAAGATAGTTTATAACCCCAAAAAAACACACAAATGAATAAAGGTGTTTTCTGAGACTTTAATACCTATGACCTATCATCAGGACAGGTCATCAGTTTGTGATCAGTGGGAGTCCGACACCCAGGATCAACCGTTGAAGAAGCCAGCGGCGCTTGCAGCAGTGCCACAGCCTTCTCACAGCTTTCACTAGGCCAGTGACATATTCATTGGTCACGTGGCCTAGGCGCAGCTCAGCCCCATTCAAGCGAATAAGGCTGAGCGTGATACCAAGCACAGCCGCTATACAATGTAAGGAGCTGTGATTGGTAAACACAGATAAGGTTGATCGTTGGGGGTCCTGTGTGTCGAAGCTCCACCGATCAGCTACTGATGACCTATCCTCAGTATCCTCAGTCTTGGAAAACCCTTTTAAATATGAAGTTCAGAGCTAAATTTTAATTGTCAATATAACTATATAACCAAATATGACAATTAAATTGTACCTTCTATAAAAAATAAACACGTTATGGTATTGTTATATCCTCATGTACAGTATCTTTGTGAAGCCTATGCCCTTGTGTTAATAAATAATTTACAAAAGTTATCATCTGCGATTTTGCAAATATAGTGGAACTGCAAGCTGGTCACGGTCACTGTTTCTACAAGTCTACCTGCCAGCTTCACAATTTCCTTTTCTATTTTAGCACTATATATTCTTATACATTTCTTGAATTATTGCTGAGGCTGCTATAATCACATGACTTTATTAGCTTGCCAGCTCCATGTATAAACACAATTAATTCCCATTTTAGGTAACATCTTTAACTTATTGCAGCTAACTCTCATTATATGTATCTGTCCCACTCATTACCTCTCTATCTGCCCTATAGTGAAGTGCATGCTTGAATTATGCATTGGGGTATGCGTCGGTTTAAAATAGAACACTGGAGGTACAATTTAAAGCACTGCAGCTGTAATCCAACATTGTGACTACATGCAGATAGGCTGCGCCAGCTGCTAATCACAGAAAACAAAGGTAAATATGGACTATTGTACAAGCAGTACTATTCATACTTGATTTACTTGGTTACAAATTCTGCTAGAGAAAAGTCACTTACTTAAAATAATTTAGCAAAATAGAATAAAACTCAGGACATACAGTGGCTCACTACTCTAGGGAACAGTGGATTCGAGGTGCTAAAACCAGCAATTCTACCCAGGAATCGCAAGTGAGGCTGAACAAAAATGTATATCAAAAAATTGGTTTAGCGCACTCTTATTTGGGAAAAAATATCTTACATTTATTATATAATAATAAAATGATTCAAAGTGTGCACATTCAGTTATAAAGTAATTAAAGTAAATAAAGTTGCTTATTGGCAATAAAAAGAATAATGAAATAAAAACGATAATAAAACTGAAATAAAAACAATTAAATCCATAGGTATTAAGTTTATGTAAGTCCAGGTAATATATAAGAGAAATAATATATATACATCTCAATAAATTAGAATATCATCAAAAAATTTTTTTTTTAGTAATTCAATAAGTGAAACACATATATTATATACAGTCATTACAAACAGAGTGAACTTTTTCAAGTGTTTATTTATGTTATTGTTGATGATTATTATATTATTATTATAATACCCCAGAATGGCACTACCATTCATTCACCCTTCTACTGCCTCTAATAGGCTAACATTAATGTCATCTGTGTATTTATTCCAGGACCTACACCGTGCATTCACAATATTGCTATGCAACTTTTCACCAGTGGGTGGCAGTGTATCTAGCAGAAAGAGAGAGATCTTTAGAACTTACCATTCCATTCTCTCCCTTTTGGGCAGAAGTGCACTAGTCCTCCTTATTACTAAGGGAAGGGCTGCAGGAAGTGTTTAGTCATTCATAGTTCTAGTGTTGGAAGCAGACGAGTAAAGATGACACAGTGAGGGGAAAATTCCCCCTCCTGCAGCAGGAGTCTCCCCAGGTAAGAAGCTCATAGAGCCCCCTGACTCTTTGCAAATTTACAGACAAAGGACCACAAGGGGGTCAACAACCACTCCAAAGGTACCAGAACAGTCAGTAAGTAATATGCCTGAAGCCTGCGATTAGCACAGCAGAGAGATAAAGCAGAATATTCAAGTTTGTCTGCCAGTTTACCCCAAAACCTGCTGGAACCAAAGAAAGACCAAATATTGTCTGAATGCAAGTTAAATCAAGTAAAGCTGTTGAACTTTCCCCAAGTCTGGACTTTACTTATTCTCCGCCTCCTACAACTCTCTCCCTGGGGATCGACGGTATCCAGGTAGAAGGACCGTGACATACATAAAACAAATAGGGCAGCATCACCTCTCAGCATTCCTAAAATCCTGGGACAAGATCAGCCCTGGCGGGCAGCACATTGCACAAGCACCTACTGTGAATGATGGATCCAGTCTTATCTGTCATTCTCATCCCGCCTGTAATGATATAACCTCTGTTTATAGATAAGCAGGTAACTGCAGTAAAGTGTTCTGCACAGACCAAGAAGTGGCGTCTATTATTAGGTTTAGTGGCCAGTGCAAAAACTGCATAATTTTATGTTTTTTTTTTTTAATATAGATATTGACATGTAAAATTAAAAATAGCATTATCAAAAAGTCTTTAAAATATGTTAAACATAAAAATGTGATTTAAACAATAGGTAATTTTCGGATGACACATTTCCTTTAAAGAGATTATCCTATTAAGAAAAATGATCTGCTATCCACAGGAAAGGAGTAAGCATCTGATCAGTGGGGGTCCGAGTGCTGGGGCCCTCACTGATCATAAAAATGTGAGCCTGTGCTCCCTATTTGAATGGAGGGGGTTTTGTCAGTGGGTCATGTTAACAAGGCCTTAATACTAATGAACCAGAGCCTGGCATATCTCTTGGATGGGACTAAGAAGCAGTAACCAGACTTGGCAACTACACAATGTACAGAGCTATAGCTGGTTTCAGAGCACTGCAAGTAATTATATTAGCTGATCGGTGGGGAGTTGGACTCTCATCAACCTGATATTGATGACCGGGGTAGATTGGCCTTACAGGGAAATTTCCTGGTGGGCCGATGCCCAAGGGGCCGCCCAAGCTCTTTTCTCTGCTGTTGGCCGGGTACATTATGAGCTCTAAGCGGTAATTAACGCTGGGAGAATCAGAAACTCATGTACCCCACTAGCAACTGCACATGCCCTCTGAATTCAACTACTGTGGTCCCCATCTCACCTCCTAAGCCCCCTGCTCCATATCTTAATCAGAGAAAACTGAAGGAGGGCAGAAAATGGCATCTATTGATGGGCACAACTGAAGGACAAATTTTGACTCAATATATTTTGCTGCTCTGTGGTACATGGTTCTGTTATTATTATTTATTTTAATGCACCATTATTTCCATGTACATCCAGAGATTGTAGCCGATTGTGTGGAACAGTATTTTGTGCTATTGCTGACCTGGCCATTTATGTTGCTCCGACTTCTTCAATTTGGTCTCCCCTACATCATGGGGCCACTTTTATTTATTTCTTTCCAGGGTCATTTTAAGTTCCCAGTCCACCCCTGTTGATGACCTATCCTATGAATAAGTCAACAGAATTAACATTTCGGAAACCTCTTACATTTTAATTTTTTTTACCTTAGAGATAAAAGACATTGCAGCAGGTATGACTCTGTCCCTATCGAAATAAACAATCCAGCAGGATGCCTATTGGAGGAATGAGTAATTAAAGACAAAGTCTAACTAAAAATAATGAAAATTCATCTTATGCTCAGTCCAATGGAGTGCTTCAACCAAAGTTTTATTTAGCAGAATGCCACTATTCTAGAAATAATATATTGTCCTGTATTAAGGCACAGTTAAAGCCTGTGCTGGCTATAACAAATTAGCGGAATTGGCATACTACAAACTGTAACTTCAGTGCTTGGCAGTTCATATGATATGTCCAGCACAGGCCTCAGCTGTGTCATAGTAGAATATAGAGAGGGATATTTGGATTGATAGCGTTAGGTAAATACAGTATTTGGGTGTGGTGTACACCCACAGAATTAGAATTACATTTTAAGGGGTCATTTAGTGAGAACAGAGTACATGTTCGTCATAAAGAGGTTTTTACATTTTTTTATACTGATGACCTAGTAGCATTGAGCGAAACAAAGCATCCAAAGTGGAATTTGATCTGAAGTTTAGGAAAAATTTAATTTGCAATGATTCCGAATTTCCTTGTGCTTCATGGTAATGAATCAGTTTTTTCCTAAAATGGTTACATGTGTTACAAAGTGAAAGTAAGAGGTCCGGGATTGTGATCTCACCTATAATTCCGTGCAGCTAGCCAATCAGCAGATTGGTCATCCCCTGTGATGTCATAACCCTTTAAAAGCCTCATCCCATGTGGTCTCAGCCTTTTACCGCTGAGCATAGGGATAGACATGACAAGCGCTAAGGACAGTGTTTAAGAAAGCTTTTATTTGTAGAATATTGGATAGGGACAGTGCTGGGAGATCATAGGGAGAGTTTTCAGACACTGTAGGGAGAGCATAGGGAGACTGCATGAACCCTGCAGGCTGAGTGTAATCGCCCTGTGCATCTTGTTCAACTGCTATGCTATTCATACTTATTCTGTTCTGTTATACATAGACTTACTGTTTGTCAGACTCAGTGTCAACAGGCGGTCTAATATATAGATGCGTTTATCTAGTTTACCTGCTGCGCAAGTCATACTTAATCTGCTCAGTTGCATCCTGAAAGCATATATTTCCATTCACAATGCATGGGGACAAAATGGAACTATCTTGGCCCAGTTTTCAGATCCTCTGCCGGATCTCAAAACTGGAATGCCAAAACACATATGTGAAAGTAGCCTTAATACAGTATGTTCTGTTATATATAGTCTTACTGTTTATCAGACTCAGTGTCAACAGGTGGTCTAATATATAGGCGTGTTTATCTAGTTCATCTGATGTGCCATAAATACTTAATCAGTTATACATAGACTTACTGTGCATTAGACTTAGTGTCAAGAAGCAGTCTAATGTATCAGAGCATTTATCTAGTTCAACTGCTGTGCCATTCATACTTAATCTATTCTGTTATACATAGACTTACTGTGCATCAGACACAGTGTCAACAGGCGATCTAATATATAGGCGCATTTATCTAGTTCACCTACTGCGCCATTCATACATAGGCAACTTTCACATATGCATTTTGGTTTCAGGTTTTGAGATCTGGAAAAGCATCTCAAAACCAGATTAAAATTTTTCCGTTATGATTACACATCAGTATGCATCCCTTCCGTTAGGGTGCAGTTCGTGTGAAACAAACCGGATCCATCACCATTGACTTACCTTGTTTTTAGTGACAGATTCGTTTTTTTTCCGTTTCGATAACCGGACATAAAACCACAACTTGCAGTGGTTTTTATGTCCAGTCACAAAACAGAATGCTGACAGAACGAAAGCATCCTGATGCATCCTGAAAGCATATATTTCCATTCACAATGCATGGGGACAAAATGGAACTATCTTGGCCCAGTTTTCTGATCATTAATTAAAGTCAATGGGACAAAACCAGGCACCCCCCGCTCCGAAGAGGGGAGGGTGTCTGGTTTACACTGGTCCCCCCCCAAAAAAAAAAACATGACACAGACACTGGGGGGGGGGGTAAACTTACCTTTCCCAGAAGCTCCTGACCTGTCCTAGCAGGAAGACGGCGTGCACAGTGGTAATTTTCACCACAGCGTCACCTGCTGGAGGGAGGAGGAGGGAGCTGCTGGGAAAGGTAAGGTGACGGAACTGTCATGAACTCTATTAAAAGTCGATGGAGGACGGATCCATTTACTATTGTGTTACACCTAAAGGATCCGTCCCCATTAAATTGCATTGGAGGTTATGACGGATCCGTCTTGGTGTGGGGAGGGGACTCGAGCATTGCGCTCGAATACACTCGGTGTTTGGCCGAACACCGAGTGGACCAGAGCGCCGGCATGCTCGGCTGAACAGCGAGTTCGGCCAAGCATGCTCGCTCATTACTAATTACTGATTCAGTTACTGTACACTATGGCAAACAGACAGTTGCAAAAATTGTGCTGTAGCGGGCGCAAGTAGCAGCAGAAGAAGGGTTGGTGGTAGCAGTAGGCTTAACAACAGGCCAGAGCTGCCACTATCATCCAGCGGTCATGTTTTGACCAACAATCCAGCTGTACTGAAATGGTTGACTCACTCTTCAACGTCATCTCAAGTGACGTCAGACACACACAGCAGAGAATCGGTGGGTTCCTCTGACACCACACTTAGTTGGCATGGCCCAGGAACAACCTTTATGCCTTCACCTGTCCTGCAACTGCCTCTTTCTTTTTCTGTTCCTTCTGCTCGGGAAGTAATATAGGCTGCCAGCTCTTATACATTTTTCAACAAGGACGAGCTTAGCGAGGACACTCAGCAGTTACAGGCTAGCATTGACTTAAATGAAAGGTCCGGTGTCCTTCTTTGGGCATGTAAATAGTGATGATGACAGTTGGGTGGGAGCACATGTTGCAATTGGTAAGGGACGTAGCCATGAGACTGGTGAGGGTGACATAAGTGACAACCAGACAGTAGCCAATGACGATGTAGCCACGTCATCATCAAGGGGCGAGGGTGGCAGCAGTCCAGTGAGAGAGCAGCAGGGTAGCAGCTTGCTAATGAGCCAGCAGGGTGGAAGCAGTGAGAGATCTTGAGTCAAATGCACCCAGGTTAAACTGTCTGCTACTCAGGAGCCTACCTGTCAGGAAACAACTAGCAGAGCACGGGTTCATAAAGGCAGCAGCAGGCAGTCAGCATGGAGTGGTGGGGGTAAAATGCCATACTCAGCAATGTGGGAATTTTGTATCATGTTGCTGGAGGATGTTAGCATGGCGGTATGCAGGATACAGTGCCTACAAGTAGTATTCAACCCCCTGCAGATTTAGCTGGTTTGATAAGATGCAAATAAGTTAGAGCCTTCAAACTTTAAACAAGAGCAGGATTTATTAACAGATACATAAATCTTACAAACCAAAAAGTTATGTTGCTCCGTTAAATTTTAATAAATTTTAAACATAAAAGTGTGGGTCAATTATTATTCAACCCCTAGGTTTAATATTTTGTGGAATAACCCTTGTTTGCAATTATAGCTAATAATCGTCTTTTATAAGACCTGATCAGGCCAGCTCAGGTCTCTGGAGTTATCTTGGCCCACTCCTCCATGCAGATCTTCTCCAAGTTATCTAAGTTCTTTGGGTGTCTCATGTGGACTTTAATCTGAGCTCCTTCCACAAGTTTTCAATTGGGTTAAGGTCAGGAGACTGACTAGGCCACTGCAACACCTTGATTTTTTCCCTCTTGAACCAGGCCTTGGTTTTCTTGGCTGTGTGCTTTGGGTCGTTGTCTTGTTGGAAGATGAAATGACGACCCATCTTAAGATCCTTGATGGAGGAGCGGAGGTTCTTGGCCAAAATCTCCAGGTAGGCCGTGCTATCCATCTTCCCATGGATGCGGACCAGATGGCCAGGCCCCTTGGCTGAGAAGCAGCCCCACAGCATGATGCTGCCCACCACCATGCTTGACTGTAGGGATGGTATTCTTGGGGTCGTATGCAGTGCCATCCAGTCTCCAAACGTCACGTGTGTGGTTGGCACCAAAAGATCTCGATCTTGGTCTCATCAGACCAGAGAACCTTGAACCAGTCTGTCTCAGAGTCCTCCAAGTGATCATGAGCAAACCTGTAAACGAGCCTTGACATGACGCTTTGAAAGTAAAGGTACCTTACGGGCTAGTCTGGAACGGAGACCATTGCGGTGGAGCACGTTACTTATGGTATTGACTGAAACCAATGTCCCCACTGCCATGAGATCTTCCCGGAGCTCCTTCATTGTTGTCCTCGGGTTAGCCTTGACTCTTCGGACAAGCCTGGCCTCGGCACGGGAGGAAACTTTCAAAGGCTGTCCAGGCCATGGAAGGCTAACAGTAGTTCCATAAGCCTTCCACTTCCGGATGATGCTCCCAACAGTGGAGACAGGTAGACCCAACTCCTTGGAAAGGGTTTTGTACCCCTTGCCAGCCTTGTGACCCTCCACGATCTTGTCTCTGATGGCCTTGGAATGCTCCTTTGTCTTTCCCATGTTGACCATGTATGAGTGCTGTTCACAAGTTTGGGGAGGGTCTTAAATAGTCAGAAAAGGCTGGAAAAACAGATAATTAATCCAAACATGTGAAGCTCATTGTTCTTTGTGCCTGAACTACTTCTTAATACTTTAGGGGAACCAAACAGAATTCTGGTGATTTGAGGGGTTGAATAATAATTGACCCACACTTTTATGTTTAAAATTTATTAAAATTTAACGGAGCAACATAACTTTTTGGTTTGTAAGATTTATGCATCTGTTAATAAATCCTGCTCTTGTTTGAAGTTTGAAGGCTCTAACTTATTTGCATCTTATCAAACCAGCTAAATCTGCAGGGGGTTGAATACTACTTGTAGGCACTGTATGTGAGCAGAAGGTAAAGTGCAGTCAGGGTGTTATTGTTGGCACCACGGGCCTGCATCAACAAATGGGATGTCACCATAAAGTGGCCTGGGAAAACTGTGGCACTAATGTAGTGGTACAGCCTAACGCAGCAACCGTTCCATCTCCCAGCAGCCCACCTCTTCTCCAGCAGTCAGGGCTCCTCAACCCCAGCAGAAGGAAGCTGCCATTCCTTCCCTTTGTCTATTGCTCCTGATGCTCCTACTCCTTGTCATGAGTTTCACCATCAATTGATCACAAGGCGATTGCAGTTGCAGTATGTGTGCACTCATCCAACGGCGCAAAAGTTGAACGTGCACCTGGCCAAGTTGCTGGTACTACAGTCCTTCCCTTTCCATATCGTGTGTGCCCACCCAAGGTGTAAAGTCCCAAGTCGTCATTACATATGTTGAGCAGAAAGTGGGCCAGTCCTTGAACCTGTCAGCATTTGGTACAGTTCATGCCAGAGCTGATGTGTGGAGCTGTAACAATGGTTAAGGACAATATAAGTCTTTTCAGTCCATTGGGTAAATATGGTTCCAGACCAGGCACACCAGCAACTTTGTCAGATGATGGCAATGCTGCCTCCGCATTGTAATCATTGAATTTCTGCGCCAATGTCCTCCTCTGCCTCCTCATCCTCCACCTTGTCCTCAGCCTCCACTGTAGGCACAGTTCATAGTGGTCCTCCAGCATACCACCTATGCAAAGCATGGCGTTGTCATGCGGTTCGGCACCTGGTCAGACTTGGTGAACAGAGTCACACCAGAGAGGAACTGCTCCGCCTCATCAACCAAGAAATAGAATCCTGGCTGTATCCTCCTGTATCCTTGCCTAAACTGGAGATAGGGACCATGGTCACCGATAACAGACTGTAGTGTATTGCCACACCTGAACATTGTGACAAATGGCCTGTTACTTCTGGCCATGTGCTGTTGCCAGTATTCTAATTCTGTCACTCACCCATGCCTGCTGCCTCTACTGCCATCTGCTACTACTGTGATCTGCCACAATCTTGTGCTGTTGCCCCTTCCTCACTTTGTTCCAGGGCCACTATTGTGACTCTTCATGCTGTTGCCACCCTCACCACTAATGTCCCTGTTCGTTGCCGTGTTGACATCACCATTAATTTTTCCATTCTTCTGATCCATCAGAAGAACAGAAAAATAAAAAAAACAAAATGGATCCTGTTGTTGAGCATCCATAAGGCCTCTACCACATGGTCAGTATTTTGCATCAGTATTTTATCATGATTTGGAAGCCAAAAGCAGGGGTGGGTCCGAAACACAGAAGACATGCAAATATTTCCATCTCATGTTATCTGTTTTGGGCCCACTCCTGTTTTTGCCTTATCAATACTGATCAAATACTGATTCAAACAACTGACCAAATACTGACCTTGTGATAGAGGCCATTAAAGTCCTGTGTTCAGGACTTCTTTTCCATCTGAATGACACCAATTTCAGATGCAAATGGACAAAATGAATGCAAATTCATAATGAGGCCTATATCACACAGTCAGTATTTTGCATCAGGATTTCATCATTATTTGGATTCCAAAAGCAGAAGTGGGTCCAAAACACAGAACACATGCAAATATTTCCATCACATTTCATCTCTGTTTTGGACCCACTCATGTTTTTGCCTTACCAATACTGATCAAATGCTGACCAAATACTGAACAACATAGAGTAATATGAAAAGATGCTCCAGAATTGCTATTACATGGGGAATGCAAGTAGTTACTAAAACATGTTAGGAGAGGTGACAGGTCTTCTTTAAGTGTGCGGAGAAGATGAAAATAAGAAAAAGAAATAAACCATACCATAGCATAGCAAGTTTCTGCGTCGTGCCAGAAAGATCAAAAACAGTGAATTCAATTTTAATGAATTTCTTGAAATGCTTGTCGGCTGTTCTAATCTCCTTAAGCTACATGGAATCTTTGCTGGCAAATGTCATTACCTTAAAACAAGGCTATGGGCATTTAGATTAAGAACATGAAAGTCTCATGTCAAGAAAAATTGAATTGTAAATGTTTCAACTATGAAGATACCATAATAATAGAAATATTGTAGTTCTCCTTGAGCAATAGTAAATCTAGTTACTGGTAGTATGTTACATATTAAAAAGTCCATATATTGTTCACGTGTTGTATCTTATTATTAAAAAGTATTTACATCTTAGGCATTTATGGCATATCCAGAGGACATGCCTTAAAAGCCTGATAGACGCAGGACCTGATACTCAATCCCTCTGGTTTCAATACAGTTCAATGGAGAGGTGGCCTTTTACATTTATTACATTTATAAACATTTTTTCCATGTGCTGTTTCTGAAAAAAAAAAACAGAGGCTTACACAAAGTAGCAAATGCCAATTCTGCCAATCATGACCATACACTAGAAATCTTTTAACGTTTTTATTTATCATTTTTAAAAGATAAAACATTTGAACAGCGAAGACTGAACAAGCACACATATCCATTAGACAGTGCAGTAGCAACTAGGTACATAATAGAGACTTTACATGAGGTAGTCAGTGTAAATCCTTCAAGCTTGTGATTTCACTGTCGCTTCTGTATGCATATAATGTGAAAATTGGATACCATTCACACACTCATACACACCACCGCAGCGCCACAGAGTCCCCGCCTGCAACTAAGCCACCAAAGTCCTAGCAGCTATCCAGAGACCCCATACTTTATCAAACTTCTCCAGACTTCCCCTGGCTAAGTAAGTCAATTTATACATTGGCAGAGCTGCCTCAATAAGCTGCATCCAATGCTGAACTGAAGGGGTCTTAGGAGGCTTCCAGTTTAACAAAATAGACTTCCTGGCATAGAACATTAAAAGTCGATATAAAATCCTGAAGTACTTGGTTTGCACCAAGTCTTCAACAAGTCCTAACAGGCTATTCTCAGGAGAACACACAGCAGGCATTCCCAGCTTCAAGTTTAAGAACTCATGAACTGCTGACCAAAACGCCGCAATTTTTGGACACTCCCAAATCATATGGATCAAGGTGCCAATTCCTTGGTTACATCTAGTACATAAAGAGCTGCTTAGTCGGTTCATCCGCTCCAGTCTGACTGGGGTTAAATAAACATGGTGCAGCCATTTAACCTGAATCAGCTGATCTCTAGAGCATATAACTGTATTTCTCCATTTGTGCATAAGTTCCCTCTCATGTCTATCCTCCAGTCTCGGAGACTCGGAATGTCTTTTTCCCAATAGAAATTTCATATACAACGGCTGAAAAAATCCAGTCTCTGTTTGTGTTTGTGGCAGTCCATACTCAGTTGTAAGCCTTTCAAAATAATTCTCAAACGATGAAAGGCCAAAGTGGTTCATTTTGTCTGATTTTACCATTCGTGTATGGGCAGCTTTATATGTAAGCTCATACAGACTCTATAATATTTCTCTAGTAGCTAATATAAAATAAAGAAAGTTTGAAAAAAAAGCCCTTATGCTAGTAGTAGTAGTATATCAGTAAGACTTTAGATAATGAGTTGCTTCAGGATTCATTTGTTTTTTTTCTCTGAAAATTTTTCTGAACAAAACTTTATAACATCAGAGTAAAAATCTGCACGAAAAATTTACGCCAGTTGTATGCCACATCACATAACTTGACTATCTGAGGCTCATGGTACTCAGATACCTCGAGGACTTACAGTAGGGCTGAACAGCAAAACAAGCGGATGGTCACAAAAAACCCATAAATGAAGCACATATCAATACCGGCAGAAAACAAGACACATAAACTTACCAGTGGGTGACAGGAACTGAATGCTAAGGGTCACAGAATCAGAAAATGGGCCAACAATGGAGTGGATGGCAGATGTATGGCATACAAGCAGATAGCAGATAAATTACAGTGAATAGAATGGAGCAATACTGAACTGACCCTATCTGAAGGACAATACAACTGCACATCAGCACATTCCAAACACATCAATCACATCAGACTCTGTGGAACTACAGATTCCAAAATACACAGAAAACACTATAAAGTTTATGGAACTACAGATTCCAAAATAAATGCTGAACTAATGTAACATCAGAATAATAGAATCTGGGAGGAAAATCACAT
Organism: Rhinella marina; assembly: GCA_900303285.1. Lineage (NCBI taxonomy): Eukaryota > Metazoa > Chordata > Amphibia > Anura > Bufonidae > Rhinella > Rhinella marina. The sequence goes on from ONZH01006713.1 coordinate 27,805, forward strand.
TGCAGACATTATACCTGACAACCAGAATGAAGTGAGGTCTGGATATAAATAGATTCAACAATCAGCACTTCACCCTAATCAACCAGGCAAGGATAGACAACAATTAAACCCAGATTTAGATGCAAGGAAGTTAGTAACTAGGTGACATTGTTCTTAACAGAAAGTTGAGTATATTGTTTGATCTATGTATCAATTACATGATGATTTATCTTCAGACAGAAAGGTAAATTCAGAATTCTGTTGGTACACGCATTGTGGGGGTTTTAAACATTTTTAATATGTATACAATCTATATGATTATATTATTTACAATAATTGAGGATGATGGCTCAGCTCCCCCCCTCCTTGCACATTGATATGTGCAGATCTTACAGAGCATGCTCACAACACTCTACCATATAATGTTGATGTTTATATTGTTGCAGCACGTAAGCCAAGAAGACCACTTAGATTAAACATCCAAATTTAACCAAGATCACCTCATAGAAGAACACTTTATGGCAACATCAAGAGATATAATACTGTGCTAAAAAGTAAAGAATATGAAGATCTTTGTCATACAAAGAATGAAAGAATCAATGGTTATGTGTACACTTTTAGAAAAGTGTGGGCCTATTTGAAAGTTTGGTTTTGCCAATAGGCCTGTTTGAAGCTTGAGGTCTGCATTGTGTTATATAATGTGAATTTTCCGAATTTCAGAGGAAACAGCTAGGATAAGAAAATATGTCTGCTTTCTCCCAAAAACACACCTGTCCATAGGTTGTAAATCAGCTGCACTGAAATGAACGGGGCTGAGCTGCGGTACCACACACATCTTATGAACACGTGTGGCATTGTTTTTTGGAAGAAAGCAGAAATGTTTCTCTAAACTTGTTCAACCTAGTTAGGCCATGAATGTAATGTAGCAGGCCAAGCTGAACCAACAGTGGGACAAAAATGTACAGTTATTCAGATACATTTTGTCCTTTCTTTGTCTGCCCCATTGAGATATTTTTTTGTAATAAACATGACTCAAATCCACATTGCATCCAATTTGAGATAAAAGATAATCCTGAATTGAGGCCTTTAAACACATTTGATTATCGTTGGAGTGCTTTGAAAGTGGTATGTAAAAAAAATCAGTGGGACAAGCTGTAGAAGATTACCAAAAATCTTCCTGGCTACTCAACTATCTGCATTTCAGCACATACAGCTAAACACGACAGGTGGCCAGTTTTGTTCAACAAAGCATGAAAGACTGACTCCATATTGTACTCTTCAATTTCCCTGAACCCAGGGGTGTATTGTGAACCTAAAATGGCCATGGATAAAAATACCTAAAAGTGGCCCCATATTGTAGGAGGGTCTAAATTGACCAGAGGCGAGGCAACAAAAGTGGGGGGTGCAGCAATACCATAGCACAAAATACCACATACCACAGTGCCGCACAATATATTGCCCCCAAAAATATCCCTCTGAGTTGGCCACCAATAGAGGCCATTTTCTCTCCTCCTCTTCCAGTTGCTCTCTGATTAAGATATGGAGCAGGGTGCTTTGTTGTGAGATGCGGGACATAGTTGAATTCAGGAAGGTATGTCGTTGGCCAGGAACATGAGTACCTAATTCTTACAGAGTTAATTACCACTGATAGCTTATTCTGTACCCAACCAGCGGCAGAGATGGGGGCTTGGCTCCCTGGGCATGAGCCCACTGGCAAATTTCCCTGTAAAGTCTATGGCCAATCCGCCCCTGCCTGAACCTACCAATGTCAATACCTCTGCAAACTGCTCTTAGGCTTCCCATATATAGTTGTAACTTGTAGTAGACCAATAAGATCCTGGTGGTTCGAGGAGGAAGATACAGTAAGTACTGTATACCCATAGCAACTGCGGCTCCAGATAGACAGGAGATGACAGGTACACTTAAATAGTCACAAGGATCCCAAACAAAGAAAGGTCTTTTAAATATTCTGGAAAGGAACTATTGATTTAGTACGCAGTTAGATTTGCTTCTTCCCAGCGCAGAGTGCCATTTATTAGCTGAATTACATGTACTCTCTATCGATTTTTGTAAACTTCCTTCTGCCGCAGAGATGACTTTCACCAGACAATGTGCAAAGCCACAAATACACTGCTAAAGCAGAAATATTAAAGTATTACTATAAAATGTTACTATACTTAATGTAGTTACTATACTTGCATTTACATAGAAGTTTCCCTTTTGTGCCTAAATGAGTACAGCATTTAACGGGGCAGTCTGGTTTAGAAAACCCATTTTCAGATTCCCTATTAGGAAATGGCCGAATTTTAATACTTACCTGCCGGTAAATTCGGATTCCTGGAGTCCGTAGGCAGCACACAAT
>ONZH01006714.1:0-24744 GCA_900303285.1 Rhinella marina
ATTCTTGCACAATCAATGCTTGCCATTTTGTCAGAATTTGTAGGTTTTTTGTTTTGTCCACCCGTCTCTTGATGATTGACCACAAGTTCTCAATGGGATTAAGATCTGGGGGAGTTTCCAGGCCATGGACCCAAAATCTCTATGTTTTGTTCCCTGAGCCATTTAGTTATCACCTTTGCTTTATGGCAAGGTGCTCCATCATGCTGGAAAAGGCATTGTTGATCACCAAACTGCTCTTGGACGGTTGGGAGAAGTTGCTCTCGGAGGACATTCTGGTACCATTCTTTATCCATGGCTGTGTTTTAGGCAAGACTGTGAGAGAGCCGATTCCCTTGGCTGAGAAGCAACCCCACACATGAATGGTTTCAGGATGCTTTACAGTTGGCATGAGACAAGACTGGTGGTAGCGCTCACCTCATCTTCTCCGAATAAGCTGTTTTCCAGATGTCCCAAACAATCGAAAAGGGGATCATCAGAGAAAATGACTTTCCCCCAGTCCTCAGCAGTCCACTCCCTGTACCTTTTGCAGAATATCAGTCTGTCCCTGATGTTTTTTCTGGAGAGAAGTGGCTTCTTTGCTGCCCTCCTTGAGACCAGGCCTTGCTCCAAGAGTCTCCGCCTCACAGTGCGTGCAGATGCACTCACACCTGCCTGCTGCCATTCCTGAGCAAGCTCTGCACTGCTGGTAGCCCGATCCCGCAGCTGAAACACTTTTAAGAGACGGTCCTGGCGCTTGCTGGTCTTTCTTGGGCGCCCTGGAGCCTTTTTGGCAACAATGGAACCTCTCTCCGTGAAGTTCTTGATGATGCGATAGATTGTTGACTGAGGTGCAATCTTTCTAGCTGCGATACTCTTCCCTGTTAGGCCATTTTTGTGCAGTGCAATGATGACTGCACGTGTTTCTTTAGAGATAACCATGGTTAACAGAAGAGAAACAATGATGCCAAGCACCAGCCTCCTTTTAAAGTGTCCAGTGGTGTCATTCTTACTTAATCATGACAGATTGATCTCCAGCCCTGTCCTCATCAACACCCACACCTGTGTTAATGGAGCAATCAGTGAAACGATGTTAGCTGGTCCTTTTAAGGCAGGGCTGCAATGATGTTGAAAAGTTTTTTGGGGGATAAAGTTCATTTTCTAGGCAAATATTGACTTTGCAAGTAATTGCTGTTAAGCTGATCACTCTTTATAACATTCTGGAGTATATGCAAATTGCCAATATAAAAACTGAAGCAGTAGACTTTGTAAAAATTAATATTTGTTTCATTCTCAAATCTTTTGGCCATGACTGTACATGCCTTTGTCCAGCTGGTTACTAAAGAACTTAGAAAGATTGAGACATATACAAAGAGACCAAATATCACAAGAGCCCAGAGGAAAGCAATCTTGGAATTGAAAGATATGAAAGATATCATTTTTAAGACGGCAGATAAAGGGGGCAACGTAGTGGCATGGTCCAAACAACAGTATGAAAAGGAAGTGTATGGACAACTTAAGGACTAGAGATGAGCGAGTAGTGTTCGATCGAGCCGGTATTCGATCGAATACTACGCTATTCGGCATACTCGATTTCAATCGAGTATAACGGCGATGGCGCACTTAGAATTCGTTTCCCCTCCCACCTTCCCTGGCGCTCTTTTTCCACCAATCACCATGCAGGGGGGGTATGACAGGCCCGCGGAGCACGCTGGCAGCGCGAAAACGGCGTCTACATGGATTGGCTGGAAAAACCATGTGACCTCGAATATTAAAAACTCAGCTCTTCCTGCTCGTTCGCATATGCTGCGTGAACTTAGTCAGGGACAGAGGCTGGAGAAGGGAGAGATAGGTTTTAGCTGTTGGACAGGCAGGAGCGTGATTAAAAGCCCTTATCAGGGCTACTATAGTGCAGTACAGTGATAGCTTTACTACAATATACACTCTGCAGAGAACGGCTGCTGTATTCAGGGATAGCTGCTGGAGTAGGGACAGAGAGAGGCATTAGTGGTGTATTAGGTGCTCTGCTACATACCAAACTATATTTGGCACTACTGTTCTGCGTTCTTTTTGGCTGCAAAACCCTGTTATATACCTAGTGTGTATATGCACCATCTGATCTGGCAGTATACGGCTGTGAATTTTTTTTTTTTTTTAAATACAGTTTATTTGGCTCTAGTGTTCTGGGTTCTGTGTGCCTGCAATACCCTTTTTGTATACCAGGTGTAAATACCCACCGTCTGACCTGTTAGTACACGGCTGTGCACCTAGAAATAAAAAAAAAAGGCCTTTTCTTTGGCACCTGTACTGTGCGTTCTCTTGCAAAATAATTTTATATACGTGGTGTTAATACCCACCGTCTGATCTGTTAGTACACGGCTGTGTACCTAGAAATATAAAAAAATAGGCCTTTTCATTGGCACCTGTACTGTGCGTTCTCTTGCAAAATAATTTTATATACGTGGTGTTAATACCCACCGTCTGATCTGTTAGTACACGGCTGTGTACCTAGAAATATAAAAAAAATAGGCCTTTTCATTGGCACCTGTACTGTGCGTTCTCTTGCAAAATAATTTTATATACGTGGTGTTAATACACACCGTCTGATCTGTTAGTACACGGCTGTGTACCTAGAAATATAAAAAAAATAGGCCTTTTCATTGGCACCTGTACTGTGCGTTCTCTTGCAAAATAATTTTATATACGTGGTGTTAATACACACCGTCTGAACTGTTAGTACACGGCTGTGTACCTAGAAATATAAAAAAAATAGGCCTTTTCATTGGCACCTGTACTGTGCGTTCTCTTGCAAAATAATTTTATATACGTGGTGTTAATACACACCGTCTGAACTGTTAGTACACGGCTGTGTACCTAGAAATATAAAAAAATAGGCCTTTTCATTGGCACCTGTACTGTGCGTTCTCTTGCAAAATAATTTTATATACGTGGTGTTAATACACACCGTCTGATCTGTTAGTACACGGCTGTGTACCTAGAAATATAAAAAAATAGGCCTTTTCATTGGCACCTGTACTGTGCGTTCTCTTGCAAAATAATTTTATATACGTGGTGTTAATACCCACCGTCTGATCTGTTAGTACACGGCTGTGTACCTAGAAATATAAAAAAAATAGGCCTTTTCATTGGCACCTGTACTGTGCGTTCTCTTGCAAAATAATTTTATATACGTGGTGTTAATACACACCGTCTGAACTGTTAGTACACGGCTGTGTACCTAGAAATATAAAAAAAATAGGCCTTTTCATTGGCACCTGTACTGTGCGTTCTCTTGCAAAATAATTTTATATACGTGGTGTTAATACACACCGTCTGATCTGTTAGTACACGGCTGTGTACCTAGAAATATAAAAAAAATAGGCCTTTTCATTGGCACCTGTACTGTGCGTTCTCTTGCAAAATAATTTTATATACGTGGTGTTAATACCCACCGTCTGAACTGTTAGTACACGGCTGTGTACCTAGAAATATAAAAAAATAGGCCTTTTCATTGGCACCTGTACTGTGCGTTCTCTTGCAAAATAATTTTATATACGTGGTGTTAATACACACCGTCTGAACTGTTAGTACACGGCTGTGTACCTAGAAATATAAAAAAAATAGGCCTTTTCATTGGCACCTGTACTGTGCGTTCTCTTGCAAAATAATTTTATATACGTGGTGTTAATACACACCGTCTGATCTGTTAGTACACGGCTGTGTACCTAGAAATATAAAAAAATAGGCCTTTTCATTGGCACCTGTACTGTGCGTTCTCTTGCAAAATAATTTTATATACGTGGTGTTAATACACACCGTCTGATCTGTTAGTACACGGCTGTGTACCTAGAAATATAAAAAAAATAGGCCTTTTCATTGGCACCTGTACTGTGCGTTCTCTTGCAAAATAATTTTATATACGTGGTGTTAATACACACCGTCTGAACTGTTAGTACACGGCTGTGTACCTAGAAATATAAAAAAAAATAGGCCTTTTCATTGGCACCTGTACTGTGCGTTCTCTTGCAAAATAATTTTATATACGTGGTGTTCATACACACCGTCTGATCTGTTAGTACACGGCTGTGTACCTAGAAATATAAAAAAAATAGGCCTTTTCATTGGCACCTGTACTGTGCGTTCTCTTGCAAAATAATTTTATATACGTGGTGTTAATACACACCGTCTGATCTGTTAGTACACGGCTGTGTACCTAGAAATATAAAAAAATAGGCCTTTTCATTGGCACCTGTACTGTGCGTTCTCTTGCAAAATAATTTTATATACGTGGTGTTAATACACACCGTCTGAACTGTTAGTACACGGCTGTGTACCTAGAAATATAAAAAAAATAGGCCTTTTCATTGGCACCTGTACTGTGCGTTCTCTTGCAAAATAATTTTATATACGTGGTGTTAATACACACCGTCTGAACTGTTAGTACACGGCTGTGTACCTAGAAATATAAAAAAAATAGGCCTTTTCATTGGCACCTGTACTGTGCGTTCTCTTGCAAAATAATTTTATATACGTGGTGTTCATACACACCGTCTGATCTGTTAGTACACGGCTGTGTACCTAGAAATATAAAAAAATAGGCCTTTTCATTGGCACCTGTACTGTGCGTTCTCTTGCAAAATAATTTTATATACGTGGTGTTAATACACACCGTCTGAACTGTTAGTACACGGCTGTGTACCTAGAAATATAAAAAAAATAGGCCTTTTCATTGGCACCTGTACTGTGCGTTCTCTTGCAAAATAATTTTATATACGTGGTGTTAATACACACCGTCTGATCTGTTAGTACACGGCTGTGTACCTAGAAATATAAAAAAAATAGGCCTTTTCATTGGCACCTGTACTGTGCGTTCTCTTGCAAAATAATTTTATATACGTGGTGTTCATACACACCGTCTGATCTGTTAGTACACGGCTGTGTACCTAGAAATATAAAAAAAATAGGCCTTTTCATTGGCACCTGTACTGTGCGTTCTCTTGCAAAATAATTTTATATACGTGGTGTTCATACACACCGTCTGATCTGTTAGTACACGGCTGTGTACCTAGAAATATAAAAAAAATAGGCCTTTTCATTGGCACCTGTACTGTGCGTTCTCTTGCAAAATAATTTTATATACGTGGTGTTCATACACACCGTCTGATCTGTTAGTACACGGCTGTGTACCTAGAAATATAAAAAAATAGGCCTTTTCATTGGCACCTGTACTGTGCGTTCTCTTGCAAAATAATTTTATATACGTGGTGTTCATACACACCGTCTGATCTGTTAGTACACGGCTGTGTACCTAGAAATATAAAAAAAATAGGCCTTTTCATTGGCACCTGTACTGTGCGTTCTCTTGCAAAATAATTTTATATACGTGGTGTTAATACCCACCGTCTGAACTGTTAGTACACGGCTGTGTACCTAGAAATATTAAAAAAAAGGCCTTTTCTTTGGCACCTGTAGTGTGCGTTCTCTTGCAAAATAATTTTATATACGTGGTGTTAATACACACCGTCTGAACTGTTAGTACACGGCTGTGAAGGCAAAATATTGTAACCAAAAAAAAATAAAATGCGGAGGGGGGCTAGCGGAATCGGACGTGGACGAGGACGGGGGCGCGGAAATGCTGTTGGGGGCCTTGTTGAAGCCAGTGGGGATACAATGCGTGCTGGTGAGGGTCAGCCAGGATCCCACTCATCCAGAATCCCTGCCTTTATGGGACAGTTAAGCAGGGGGCGGGTTACACCGCTGTTGAGGCCTGAGCAGGTTGAACAGGTGGTGCAATGGATAGCCGATAGCGCTTCCACACAGTTGTCCACCAGCCAGTCATCCACACAGTCTCACTCTGACCCTCCTTCCTCCACACCTGGCCAACAGAGTCATCCCACCATTGACCCCTCCCAGGAGCTCTTTTCGGGTCCTTTTTCAGATGTGCCGGAAGAATCCCAGGAGCTAGCAGAGGAATTTGTTTGTAGTGATGCCCAAACACTTGAGTATTCGCCATCTCCTGCTGATGTGGACCCTGAACCAGCATCTGTTATCATGAGCGATGATGATGATGAGACGCAGTTGCCATCAAGGGAGGCTGTTGGAATGTCCAGTGGGCAGGAGGAGGAGCAGAGTGAGGAAGTGGAAGAGGAGGTGGTGGATGACGAAATGACCGACCCCACTTGGCCAGGGGTGATGTCCAGCGGGGAAAGCAGTGGAGAGGTGGTGGTCTGCGCAGCACCGAAAAAGGCAGCAAGAGGCAGAGGGATGTCCAGAGGCAGAGGGATGTCCACAGGCAGAGGGATGTCCACAGGCAGAGGGATGTCCACAGGCAGAGGACAGTCCAGACAGAGAAGTGAGGCCACAGCCAGCAGGGCCGAAGCTGTTCCCGGCAGCGGGCAGTCGCGCGAAGCTCCCCCATCGAGGCCTCGTACTTCTGTGGTGTGGAGATTTTTTAATGTTTGTGCGGATGACAAACTGAGCGCGGTTTGCACACTCTGCCACTCAAAACTGAGTAGGGGCTCTGAGAAGAGCAATATGACAACCTCAGGCATGCGGCGTCACTTGGAAGTCAAGCACTGGGCTGAGTGGGAGAGAGCAAACGCAATACAACCTGCGCAAGGTCTTCCTGCCACTGCCTCTTCCCCTTTATTGTGTGCTGCCACTGCGGTCCAGACCTCCAGCCAGGACACCTCCACATCTGCCTCTGCCTCGGCTACTTTGGGGCCTTCTCCTTCAGCCTCCCCTTCCCCCGCATCTTCGCCTGCACCTTCACACTCCTCGTCCCATCAACTGTCCATCTCGCAGGCGTTCGACCGCAGGCGGAAGTACGCCTCGAGTCACCCCCAAGCCCAAGCCTTAAACTGCCACATCTCCAAACTGCTGGCCCTGGAGATGTTGCCGTTTAGGCTTGTGGAGACGCAGGCCTTCCGCGACCTGATGGCGGCTGCCGCACCTCGCTATTCCGTCCCCAGCCGCCACTACTTTTCCCGGAGTGCCGTCCCCGCCCTGCACCAGCACGTGTCGCGTAACATCAGGCGGGCCCTGAGGTACGCAGTCAGCGCAAAGGTCCACTTGACCACCGACTCGTGGACAAGCGCTTGCGGCCAGGGACGCTACATCTCTTTGACGGCACACTGGGTGAATGTTGTGGAAGCGGGGACGGGGTCGCAAACAGAGACGGCCTACCTACCACCCCCGCCCAAGATTGCCAGCATGGGTTCTGATAAACCCCCCTCCTCTCCTCCTCCTCCTCCTCTGCCTTAACATCGCCCTCAGCCGCTAGCTGGAAGCGTTGCAGCACTGGCGCGGGGAGACGTCAGCAGGCGGTGCTTAAGCTCATCAGCTTGGGCGACAGGAAGCACAGCGCCCCAGAGGTGAGGGACGCCATATTGCAGCAGACGGAGATGTGGCTGTCGCCGCTGCAGCTAGGACCAGGCATGGTCGTGTGCGATAACGGCCGTAACCTGGTGGCGGCTCTGGAGCTTGCCGAACTCAATCACGTACCATGCCTGGCCCACGTTTTTAATCTGGTAGTCCAAAAATTTCTAAAGACTTACCCCAACCTGGCAGAGCTACTGGTGAAAGTGCGGCGCTTGTGCGCTCACTTTCGGAAGTCAACTGTAGCTGCTGCTAGCTTAAAAAAACTCCAGCAACGCCTCCATTTGCCTGAACATCGGCTGTTGTGCGACCTGCCGACTCGCTGGAATTCCACCTATTCCATGTTGGCCAGGGTGTGTGAGCAGCAGAGAGCATTGATGGAGTACCAGATTATGAATCCACGCGTGCCTCCAACTCAGCTCCCTCAGTTTGCCAACCACGAGTGGCCATGGATGGCAGACATATGCGATGTACTGCGTATCTTTGAGGAGTCCACCAAGAAGGTCAGCAGCGAGGACGCTATAGTGAGCGTAACCATCCCGCTCCTATGCGTCCTTAAAGAATCGCTCATCGCAATAAGGGAGAACGCATTGCACGCAGAGGAGACGGGGGTAGGAGGAGACGCAACGGAGCTACACAGTCAGACCACACTTTTGTCTGCTTCACGGTGGCAGTTGCAGGAGGAGGAGGATGAGGAGGAGGACGACGTGGAGGTGGCTGTGGAAGAGGAGGAGGATGCTGGCGGCGAGGGTAGCAGTCAGGCTGTGTGCGTCCCATTGGTTCAGCGCGGATGGGGCGGAGAGGAGGCGGAAGAGGAAGAGGAGGAAATGGCAAGTGATCCTTCTGGTGGGGGCAGTGACGTCATGCCTATTCAGAGTCTGGCACACATGGCTGACTTCATGCTGGGCTGCTTTTCCCGGGACACACGTGTTGTCCGGATAGTGGAGAACAAACTGTACTGGGTCTTCGCACTCCTGGACCCCCGGTATAAAGATAACGTCTCCTCTTTTATTCCGGTAGAGGAGAGGACGAATCGATTGCTGGAATACCAGAGGGAACTCGTGCAGAACATGATGGAGATTTTCCCACCCACCATCGCTGGCGGCAGAGAGGAGAGGGTCTCCCAGAGTCCCACAACATCGATCAGGCCCACAGCCACCAGGGGAACACTCTCCAAGGTGTGGGACACGTTCATGGCACCCCCTCGTGCAACTTCCATCACTGCGGGGCCCGCTATCAGCAGGAGGGACAAGTATCGGCGGATGTTGCGGGAGTACCTGGCAGACCGTACCCCTGTCCTCCCCGATCCCTCGGCGTCCTACACTTACTGGGTCTCCAAGTTGGACACGTGGCTGGAACTGTCCCTGTACGCCTTGGAGGTGCTTGCCTGCCCTGCCGCCAGCGTGCTATCAGAAAGGGTGTTCAGCGCAGCCGGGGGCATTATAACCGATAAGCGCAGCCGCCTGTCAACCGACAGTGCCGACAGGCTGACGCTAATCAAAATGAACAGCAAGTGGATTGACCCGGACTTTGCTTCTCCAACAGTGGAAAGCAGCCAAAAGTGAAGTGCCATCTGTATGAAGTGCCATTTCCTCCTCCACCTCCTCCTCCTCCTTAACCGCCGTAGATTTGCTCCATAAAAAAAAAAAAAATATTTATGGCTCACCTCTTGGGCCTACAAACAATTTTTAAGAGGTCTCACCTCTTGGGCCTACAAACAATTTTTAAGAGGTCTCACCTCTTTTGCCTCCACACAATTTTTAAGACGTCTCACCTCTTTGGCCTCCACATAATTTTTAAGAGGTCTCACCTCTTGGGCCTCCACATAATTTTTAAGAAGGTCTCACCTCTTGGGCCTCCACATAATTTTTAAGAGGTCTCACCTCTTGGGCCTCCACATAATTTTTAAGAGGTCTCACCTCTTGGGCCTCCACATAATTTTTAAGAGGTCTCACCTCTTGGGCCTCCACATAATTTTTAAGAGGTCTCACCTCTTGGGCCTCCACATAATTTTTAAGAGGTCTCACCTCTTGGGCCTCCACATAATTTTTAAGAGGTCTCACCTCTTGGGCCTACACATAATTTTTAAGAGGTCTCACCTCTTGGGCCTACACATAATTTTTAAGAGGTCTCACCTCTTGGGCCTCCACATAATTTTTAGAGGTCTCACCTCTTGGGCCTACAAACAATTTTTAAGAGGTCTCACCTCTTTTGCCTCCACACAATTTTTAAGACGTCTCACCTCTTTGGCCTCCACATAATTTTTAAGAGGTCTCACCTCTTGGGCCTCCACATAATTTTTAAGAGGTCTCACCTCTTGGGCCTCCACATAATTTTTAAGAGGTCTCACCTCTTGGGCCTACACATAATTTTTAAGAGGTCTCACCTCTTGGGCCTACAAATAATTTTTAAGAGGTCTCACCTCTTGGGCCTCCACATAATTTTTAAGAGGTCTCACCTCTTGGGCCTACAAACAATTTTTCTCATGGCTCACCTCTTGGGCCTACAAACAATTTTTAAGAGGTCTCACCTCTTGGGCCTCCACATAATTTTTAAGAGGTCTCACCTCTTGGGCCTCCACATAATTTTTAAGAGGTCTCACCTCTTGGGCCTACAAACAATTTTTATCATGGCTCACCTCTTGGGCCTACAAACAATTTTTAAGAGGTCTCACCTCTTTGGCCTCCACATAATTTTGAAGAGGTCTCACCTCTTGGGCCTACAAACAATTTTTCTCATGCCTCACCTCTTGGGCCTACAAACAATTGTTAAGAGGTCTCACCTCTTGGGCCTACAAACAATTTTTATTATGGCTCACCTCTTGGGCCTTAATACAATTGTTAAGAGGTCTCACCTCTTGGGCCTACAAACAATTTTTAAGAGGTCTCACCTCTTGGGCCTACAAACAATTTTTATTATGGCTCACCTCTTGGGCCTTAATACAATTTTTAAGAGGTCTCACCTCTTTGGCCTCCACTTAATTTTTTCGAGGGCTCACCTCTTGGGCCTCCACTTAATTTTTTCGAGGGCTCACCTCTTGGGCCTCCATATAATTTTTTCGAGGGCTCACCTCAAGCTAACTTTGCGCACTCATTAAAATATTTTCACAACAAGGACCTAAGAGCCCTCGATGGGAGAGCTTTGTGTGGGGGCCTGTTATAGGGAAGAGATGCGGCCCTGCGGGCTCTAGCCTGCCTTCTCCATGAGCCTCTGGCCAGCCCACGGCCTCTTCCTGCCTTTTGCGGTCCTACGCATCCCTCAACATCCCCACTGCTTTACCTGCTAGACATGACACTGGGCCAGGTCGGGTCACTGACATCTCAAGCGCCAACAATTTGGGCATTTTAAGGCTTCTGCATGTGTTTGAGTTGTTTTTACATTTTAAAGAAGACATGTCTGACCACATCTCACACACACACACAATGACAATTAGGGGTGGGGTCTATTTGCTTTCCCCTTTGCCTATGCCATCTGTGGTTGTCATAGGCAACGTGATTTTAAGGGGTGCAGAATTTTATCTTCTTTTTTGTCTAGTTTGGCTTGGGGTCCATGGCAATGTAGAGGAAAGAAGGTTTCCTTGTATGGTCTCACTTTACAGAGAGGTTACATTGTCTTTGGAGTGTATTGTTGAGAGGCTGTGATAGTTGCGTAATAGTGCGACTTGGGCGCGTTATATGCACCCAGACATGCTTCCCCTGCTGTCCCAGTTGCATTCCAGCAGTGTTGGCATCCTTTTCTGAGGTTTCAGGGTGGACTTGGTGACCTCCAAGTGGTCGAATTGAGATTTCCAAGTGGCGAGCATTTTTTTCCCATAGACTTTAATGGGATTCGATATTCGGTCGAATAGTCGAATTTCGCGGTCTATTCGAATCGAATTTCGAACTTTCGAATATTTCACTACTCGCTCATCTCTATTAAGGACTCTACCTGTTACAAACGTTTAACATACAATCCAGGGGAGCAGTATAAAAGAGACTTAAAGATAATAGTGACAAAAGCTTGTGAAAAGGGTATTATTGCAGCTAAACAAGCTGAAGCTTTAATACCAGAACATTCCAAAGTATCTTCCCTGTATATGCTCCACAAGATTCATAAGCACCCCACAGTTCCCCCAGGCCGCCCTATTGTATCACGGATAGGGAATTTATGTGAACCGGCCTGTAAGTTCATTGATTTTTTATTGAAGCCAATAGTGGAACCATTGCCTTCTTTTTTGAAGGACACAACAGATTTTCTCTGTCGTGTGAATGGTCTTCATCTTGAACCGGATATGTGGATTGCAACCTGTGGCGTGGAATCCTTATACACCAGCATACGACATGGTGATGATTTGGAAGCGGTGAGATTTTTCATCATGGCGTCGGATGTGGACAATGAATTGGGTGAGTTTCTTCTTGAATTATTGCATTTTGTTCTCACCCATAATTTCTTTATTTTTAAGGATGTTTTCTACCTGCAGTTCTGGGGAACGGCTATGGGGGTGGCCTGTGCACCGTCCTTTGCCAACCTTTTCCTGGGGCTGTGGGAGAGAGCCATCTTTCAGACTGACCCTGTGCCCCAGATGTGGGCCCGCTATATTGATGATATCTTCATCGTATGGCAGGGCCCACAATCTGGATTCACCGATCTTGTGGAATCTCTCAACAGCAACAACCGTAACATCAAATTGACCTATGGGTTGAATAGGACGCGTGCTGACTTTCTTGATGTGAAGATTATGGTGGATGAAGATGGTAAAATAACTACAGATCTATTCAGAAAGGAAACAGCAACTAACGCCCTCCATGCGGATTCTTGTCATCCTAGAGGTTTAGTCCAAAGCATCCCATATGGTCAATTTCTATTTTTAAGGAGAATTTGCTCGAAGGAGGCAACCTTTGAAGCTCGCTCCTCGGAACTCATTGGTAGGTTCCAGGTGAGAGGTTACTCGAAAACCAATATTTTATCTGGTTACCATAGAGCAAGGGGGAGTAAGAGAGATGGTCTCCTTGATAGTAGCAAGAGAAATCAGATTGACCAATCCATGTGTGTCCGTTTCATCTACACTTACACCCCTCAATGGAAAGCTTTAAGATCTGCCTTATCAAAACATTGGGAAATTTTGCGGCTGGACCCCATTTTGAGTAAGATCCTACCTATTAACAGATTACCTATAGAAGATCTAAAAATCTTAAGGATATGTTGGTTAAGAGCAACCATCCAGGTGAGCATCCTTTCAAGGATTTTGGCTCAAAAGGAATAAAATGGGGTTGTTATCCCTGCGAGAAGTGTGTGGCCTCCACCAATGTTGATAAAACATTGGATTTCACACACAAGGGAAAACTATATAAAATAACATACAACATTACTTGTACCACAATGGGGGTCATCTATCTGGCAAAATGCCCATGTCAGAAGCTTTACATTGGGATGACTACTCGTGAACTAAGAAGAAGGATACATGAAGAAGAAGAAGGGAACATGTTTTGGGTATTGAGGCGGCTAAAGAGGAGGTGGACATAACTAATTTAAAATCTGTTCCCAGACACTTCAAGGAATTTCACAATTGCGACAGTTCCCTACTTCGTGTCTATGGTATTGATCGGGTCTTCATCTCTCCCAGAGGAGGTAATTGGAAGAAACTTCTCGCACAAAAAGAGGTGAGATGGATCTATGAACTGAACTGTGTTGTCCCTAACGGTCTTAATGAAGAGATGTCTTTCTCTCCATTTTTATGATTGCTATGCACCTTTCTTGTTTGTGGTTCCTTGTTTCTGCAGGCCGTTCTTGGTAATGTTATTAATTTTAATTCTATTGTTTTTACATTCTTTTTTCTTCTTTTCAGTTGCAGTCCTCTCCGTATGTTGTACTGTCATGTGGATAGACCCTGCTGATGTGTTTGGAGCTTTTATTTATGAACATCTTTGTGCAAGATTTCGGATTTGCACCCTCGTTATTATTTTTTTCTATTTTTACTTATTTCTTTTTCTTTTCTTTTCTTCTTTCACAGTATTTGTGATTTTACTTTGTTTTACTTCACCCACACTCATTATGTATTTATTTGTATTTTTATCATCATATAGGTAATTTGTTTAGGTTTATTATTACTTCACCGGGCAGCTGGGGAGCACTTTATTCACGTGTTCGCTAGTCACTTTTTCACATTATCATGCTTATTGATACTTAAATTTGTTTTAACATTGATCAAGTATGGAATTTATTTAGTCATGAATTATATAATTATATGTATGTATGATATCATCATTTTGTGTATTATTTTTTATGAATTGTATGTTTTATGAATTTGTGTTTTCACATATGTGATCACTCCATCTTATTACGTATTCCCATTTTATATATATATATATATTTTCATAATATATTTTGGACAGTTTTGTGATATTGGTTTATTTATTGTATCTATGTATTTTAAATATTTGAATTATATGTAGATTTGGGTGGTTTTATCCTCTTATGTATTATTGGGGCTTCACATGATGTTCGTATCAATACAATTTCATGGTCAGGGTTCTTCCTAACTACTTACCATAGTGTTGAAGATCAGCTGTGCCGATGGACATGTCACTTACGTTCCACAGTGGGACGCACTGACCTTTTTGGTTTGGTGCGCTCCAGGGTGGAATGCATCGTCATAACGTTGTGCCGAGGTGGTGTTGACGCAGCTTCCGGTTTCCAGTTTGGGCCGGACTATTCATACCTTGGATGAGGACATGTTTTTCTGCCTGTCCAGTGTCCAGGCGTTTATACTATATACTCCTGGGTTGTTGCGTCACGTCCACCCTGACATGCCCATTGGCAGATAATTAAGGTATATCCTTCATCTGTGTAGTTAGTATAAAGGAGAGGCTGTTCTCTATGAGCACTTAGTCACCTGGAAAAAGCCTGCGTGGCGAAACGGCGTTGGGCGGAGGCCGCGGTGGGAGCTGCCTGGTTTCACTGAGGTATTGCCTTATTTATCCACATGTTTTTTACTGTCCCTTACCTCATCTTAGCTATTGTGCTTTTGTTACGTTTTATTGAGGTAATGGTGACTCTTTATGTAGGTCACATATTTGGCTAGTACCTCAGTTTGTTATCCAGGGTGTCTCCCACCGCACCCTCCATTTGGTTTTTATGTGCTCTTTTTTTGTCATGGTTGTATGGTTTTACCATTTTGCTTTGTAACTGATATATATTCTTGTTATTTAACATAATAAAGACTTACATATTTTGTACAATTTGTGAGAACCCATTTTTTTTTTTGGTGGGTGAATTTTTGAAAGGCAGAAATAACCAAAAATGGCGATTTTGGCCACACATTTTTACGAGTTACCTTGATGCCATTATCAATGAACAGTGCTAGAATCTGAGTGATTTCTTTGTTATTGGTTGGACATACTGACAGGATGATAGACAAGCAATACACCATTATCATATTACCACTATTCCTAGTAAAACAGTGTCCAGTACCAGACCATATATAAACCAAATCTGACCCCATAGATAAATACCACAGAGACCCTGATGTGGGACACCAGATCAGACCCACTCAAGGTTGCCATCAGGAATTCCAGGGCCCCATATGGGCAAACCGTGAGTTCCCCGACCCTTCTCACATTCATAGCTATGTTCAGCCATACATTTTTTTGTGTCATTTTTATTTAAAGAGGACCTTTAATTTCTCCTGAGACACCTGTTTAAATAGCTATGTGTATTCACCATGTAATAAAAATTCTGGAGCATCTATTCGTATGGCTCTATGTTGTGCCATTCCTTTATTATTTCTACTAAAAGTTATGAATGAATTGCTAGCAGTTTGCAGTAAGAGTACAGAGTAGGGATGAGCGAACCGAACCGTAACGAACCAGATTCATTACGAACTTTGCAAAAAGTTCGGTTCGTCACCAAACTGAACTTTTGAAAAGTTCGTAACGAATCTGAGCACCAGAGTCCACTGAGTGCATTTTACTGCAGGTTTGTGGGAGCACAGCATCAGAATGGAAGTGAGTATGAAGATAAAGCTTACATATTCGGATTCAGCATCACTTACACTATACAACGCTTACTCTAGTTCAGGGGGCGTTCCGAGATGACAGGTTCCCTTTAAGCCAGCTGGTGACAGCACTAAAAAAACACAAAAGCATACATCCATTGGGTTGGGCGCTGCACTCGGTTAGGACATCAAACTGGTGTAACAAAGATATATATATATATATGTATCGCCAACAGCCATAGGCCCAGATTCAACAGGTTTGACACCAGAGTAGTTGCGTCAATTTGTAAAGCGAGTGCCAGTGAGGTGTCCATTTCATGAAAATTGGACACGTATTTTTGGATAATGGAACTGGCATAAAGCCTTCTTGAATCTGTGCCTTTTTAAATGTCCTTTATTCACCTCATGGATTCTGTGGGTGAGGTTAGCTGTCTATTTAACCGTATCCGTATCCTACTAGACTAGCTGTAATGTTACAGGGTTTTTTTTTAAGGTTGACTGTCCTGTGCTGAACTCTACATCAACATTTTGTCATGTATAAAAACTGATTTTTACAAGTGTGCATATTCTTAGCTTCCACCTTCAGTTCTCTGTACTAGGCCCTTCTGGGTCCAAAAGAATACTGCTCCTACTAATGCCCCCACCGTCAATTGTCTATTTGGAAACATACTGGGTGCAATCAAGAGCTGCTGAAGCTGCCTCCTCAACTTGTCTCTTCTCAACTATACTGGCCTGGGTGATATCAAGTGCTGCCGCCTACTCCTCCATCAATTGTCTCTTCTCAACTATACTGGCCTGGGTGCTATCAAGTGCTGCCGCCTACTACTCCATCAATTGTCTCTTCTCAACTATACTGGCCTGGGTGCTATCAAGTGCTGCCGCCTACTCCTCCGTCAATTGTCTCTTCTCAACTATACCGGCCTGGGTGCAATCAAGTGCTGCCGCCTCCTCCTCCGTCAATTGTCTCTTCTCAACTATACTGGCCTGGGTGTTATCAAGTGCTGCCGCCTCCTCCTCCGTCAATTGTCTCTTCTCAACTATACTGGCCTGAGTGCTATACAAGTGCTGCCGCCTCCTCCTCCGTCAATTGTCTCTTCTCAACTATACTGGCCTGGGTGCTATCAAGTGCTGCCGCCTCCTCCTCTGTCAATTGTCTCTTCTCAACTATACTGGCCTGGGTGCTATCAAGTGCTGCGCCTCCTCCTCTGTCAATTGTCTCTTCTCAACTATACTGGCCTGGGTGCTATCAAGTGCTGCCGCCTACTACTCCATCAATTGTCTCTTCTCAACTATACTGGCCTGGGTGCTATACAAGTGCTGCCGCCTACTCCTCCGTCAATTGTCTGTTCTCAACCATACTGGCCTGGGTGCAATCAAGTGCTCCTGCCTCTTCCTCCTCTGTCAATTGTCTCTTCTCAACTATACTGGCCTGGGTGCAATCAAGTGCTGCCGCCTCCTCTTCCGTCAATTGTCTCTTCTCAACTATACTGGCCTGGGTGCTATCAAGTGCTGACGCCTCCTCCTCCGTCAATTGTCTCTTCTCAACTATACTGGCCTGGGTGCTATACAAGTGCTGCCGCCTCCTCCTCCGTCAATTGTCTCTTCTCAACTATACTGGCCTGGGTGCTATACAAGTGCTGCCGCCTACTCCTCGTCAATTGTCTGTTCTCAACCATACTAGGGGCTGGGTGCAATCAAGTGCTGCCGCTCTCCTCCTCTGTCAATTGTCTCTTCTCAACTATACTGGCCTGGGTGCAATCAAGTGCTGCCACCTCTCCTCCTCCATCAATTGTCTCTTCTCAACTATACTGGCCTGGATGCTATACAAGTGCTGCCGCCTCCTCCTCCGTCAATTTGTCTCTTCTCAGCTATACTGGCCTGGATGCTATACAAGTGCTTGCCCGCCTCCTCCCTCCGTCAAATTGTCCTCTTCTCCACTATACTGGCCTGGGTGCTATCAAAGTGCTGTCCGGCCTCCCTCCTCCGTCATTGTCTCTTCTTCAGCTATACTGGCCTGGGTCGCTATCAAGTGCTGCCGCCTACTCCTCCGTCAATTGTCTCTTCTTCAGCTATACTGGCCTGGATGCTATACAAGTGCTGCCCGCCTCCCTCCCTCCGTCAATTGTCTGCTTCTTCAAACTATACTGGCCTGGGGTGCTATCAAGTGCTGCCGCCTACTCCTCCGTCAATTGTCTCTTCTCAACTATACTGGCCTGGGTGCTATACAAGTGCTGCCACCTCCTCCTCCGTCAATTGTCTGTTCTCAACCATACAGGCCTGGGTGCAATCAAGTGCTGCCGCCTCCTCCTCTGTTAATTGTCTGTTCTCAACCATACTGGGTCCAATACAGTACTATTACTGCTGCTGGTTCCACTGTCAAATGTCTGTTTTCCACCCTACTGGGGTGGAACCAGTTAGGGAAGGAGGTTACCACCTCTCTGTACCCTTACTGCAGACTGCTTGCAATTCATTAATAACTTCTAGTAGAAATAATAAAGGAATGGCACAACATAGAGCCATATGAATAGATTCTCCAGAATTGTTATTATATTGGGAATGCATGAAGCTATTAAACCAGGCATATCAGGAGAGGGGACAGGTCCTCTTTAATTCGTTTACCGATCACCATTAACCCCTTGGCGCATTTGGACGTTACTGTACGTCCAAAATGCAAGTAAGTTGCAGCATTTGGACGTACAGTGACATCCAAACTGCTTACCGGGACTGTGACACTATAAAGTGTCACAGCCCCAGAGTCTCCGCTCTCCCAGAGAGCAGAGACCTCGGGGAAGTCGGCAAGGGACCAATCAGAGTGGTCCCTTGCCAGCAAGCGCTCCGATTGGTTAGTCTCTGCAGACTAACCAATCCAGCGCTTCATTGTTAAAATGCCGGTTTCAAGCTGCAATCTCCACTCTGGAGATCAAAGCCTGAAACCAGGTAAGATGTCTCCTGTTTCATCATTCATTATAACCCCCCCCCCTTGTAGTGCCCCCCTCTTTGTAGTGCCCTCTGATTGCCTCCTTCTGCCCCGTATTATGTGATGGCAGCGGCTCAGGATCGGTGCCGCTGCCATCAGCAGAGAGTGTGAGCTGTAATTACAGCTCACACTCTGCTGCTACAGCTGAAATCGGTGCTGGCACCGATTTCAGATGTTTAACCCCATAGATGCTGCGGTCCGTAGCCGCCCGCAGCATCCATGGGGTTAAGAGGAAGGGCCTCCCTCTCTCTGCCATCGGGCCGCCGCTGCTGCAGTGGCAGCGGCCCGATGGTTACCATGGCAACCGAACGCTTTACAAAAGCGCCCTGGCTGCCATGTACCTAAGGCTGATTAGACCCTCAGGGTCTGATCAGCCTTAGTGTAGCACTGATACAGTGCATTGCAATAGATGACTATGGCAATGCAATGTATAGCCATCAAGCCCACTGGATCTTCAAGATCCAAATGGGTCTTCATAAATTTAAAAAAAATGTAAAAAGAAAGTAAAAAAAAATGTAAAAAGAAAGTAAAAAAAGTGTAAAAAAGTAAAAAAAAAATAAAGTTTTTTAAAAAAGGGAAAAAAAAGCGCCCTTTACACATATTAGGTATCGCCGCGTCCGTATAGACCGGCTCTATAAAAGCATCACATGGTCCACCCAGCTAAGTGTATGCAAAATTTAAAAAAAAAAAAAAAAAGCTATACCAAAACAGACATTTTTTGTCACCTTGCCTCACAAAAAGTGTAATAGCAGGCAATCAAAAAGGCGTATTTACCCCAAAATGGTACCAATCAAACCGTCATCTCGTCCCGCAAAAAATGAGCCCCTAACTGAGACAATCGTCCAAAAAATCAGCTCTCTGACTATGAAGACACTAAAACATGATTTTTTTTTTGTGCTTCAAAAATATTGTGTAAAACTTAAATAAATAAAAAAAGTATACATACTAGATATTTCCGCGTCCGTAACGACCTGCTCTATAAAAATATCACACAATCTAACCTGTCAGATGAATGTTGTAAATAGCAAAAAATAAAAACAATGCCAAAACTGCTAGTTTTTGTTACCTTGCCTCACAAAAAGTGTAATATAAAGCTACCAAAAATCGTACAAAACAAACTGCCAACTTATCCTGTAGTTTCCAAAATGGGGGCAGTTTTTTTTTGGTTTCCTACTCTAGGGGTGCATCAAATGTGACATGGCAACTTAAAATTTTTCCAGTGAAATCTGCCCTGGCGTTCCTTTCCTTCTGCGCCCTGCTGTGTGCCTGTACGTCAGTTTACGATCACAAATGGGGCATTTCTGTAAACTACAGAATCAGGGTAATAATTATTGAGTTTTGTTTGGCAGTTAACCCTTGCTTTATTCTCTGAATAAAATGATTTTTTATGGAAAAATCTGCCAAAAAAGTGAAATTTGGAAATTTTGGCTACATTTTCCTTTAATTCTTGTGGAACACCTAAAGGGTTAATAACATTTGTAAAATCAGTTTTGAATACCTTGAGGGGTGTAGTTTCTAAAATGGGGTCATTTTTGGGTGGTTTCTATAGATGGAAGTCTCACAAAGTAACTTCAGACCTGAACTGGTCCTTAAAAAGTGGGTTTTGGAAATGATGTGAAAAATTTCAAGATTTGCTTCTAAATTTCTAAGCCTCCTAATGTCCCAAAAAAATAAAATGTAATTTTCAAAATGATCCAAACCTGAAGTAGACACATAGGGAATGTAAAGTAATAACTATTTTTGGAGGTATTACTATGTATTTTGAAAGTAGAGAAATTGACATTTGGAAATTTGCAAATTTTTCAAAATTTTTGGTAAATTTGTTATTTTTTATAAATAAGAATGAAATATTTTGACTCAAATTTGCCACTGTCATGAAGTACAATAGGTGATGAGAAAACAATCTCAGAATGGCCTGGATAAGTAAAAGCGTTTTAAAGTTATCACCACATAAAGTGAGACTAAAAATGACCTGGTCCTTAAGGCTAAAACAACATGCAGCGTCAAGGGGTTAATAATGTGTTCACTATATTGTGTGGGGCTAATATGACAAAAACTTCACAGGTATGTACTAGGAATTAAACCTCAGGCCTTCTGAATAGCAAGCTGCAACCCTAAAAATACAAAATAAGCAGCTGCACCACCTCCTGTTACGGTAAAAATGTGCCGAGCACTAAACTCCAGTACTAAGGAGCAAAAATAGTAAAACTCAAAATACTTATACTTGGCACTCAAGGCTAAAATAATCAAGTAAGAAAAAAATCAGATTTTGAAGCAGCAGCTTTATCCAATACTGTATAGCAGCGCTGTGATATATAAATGGCATAATCTGTGCCTAGCAGCCAGGGCTGTTTCTAGAGCCAGGTGAGGGGTGCCACCACACGGGTTGCATCACTTCAACAAGCAGAAGGGGGTGCTGGTCATTGGTGTTAAGCAGCAGGGCTAGGACGCAACTAATGAGCGCTTCCACAATGGAGGCTGAAGAAACAGTGAGTACAGCACTCCCAGCACTAGCTGTTCTCACCCTTGCCCTCTTCTCTAGGGCTACAGTATTACCTAGGATAGAGCAGCCTGTACAGAGTGTGTGAGGGAGGAGGAAGGGCCTGTGGGAGCGTGTCAAGCAAGGAGGCGGGGCCAGTGTGAGAAGAGGACAAGGCACTGAGGGCTGTGTGGAGTAGCATGAGGGAGAAGGAGGAGCTTATCTGGGGAGGATTCAGGCAGCTGACCCATGAGGAACTTTATTCACAGTGAGTATGAACCATAATGACAGTGGCAGGGCCAAATTTGGCTTTAGCCCCTCATGGTGTCACTGAGACACAATTAGGTTCTGGCATTTGTTTTCTCCCCCACCCCCCTTTTTTCTTTATTCCTTCATGTTAGCCGGTGACAGAACAGCGTTTTGATTGGCCATGGTGGTTGCTGACCAGTTGCTGGGCAGTGTGCTATTTTTAATAGTTATAATAGTAAATCAGAAAGCATAAAAAAATACAGTAAAATAAGAGAATATGAATGATAATTGATGGTAACAGAGGTACTGCAAAGTATGATTACAAGGTTCTTGATCAAAGTGAAGAATATAGTAATATATATCACCCTGCCAAAAATTGAGATACATGATTATAGACAAAAATTCATTATACAAGATTGATAGAATATATTATATATAATAAATGGGAAGATAATAAAACATATATAATATAAGATAATAAAAGATAATAAATAGAGATGAGCGAGTAGTGTTCGATCGAGCTGGTATTCGATCGAATACTACGATATTCGGCGTGCTCGATTTCTTTCGAGTATAACGGCGATGGCGCACTTAGAATTCGTTTCCCCTCCCACCTTCCCTGGCGCTCTTTTTCCACCAATCACCATGCAGGGGGGGTATGACAGGCACGCTGAGCACGCTGGCAGCGCGAAAACAGCGTCTACATGCATTGGCTGGAAAAACCATGTGACCTCGAATATTAAAAACTCAGCTCTTCCGGCTCGTACGCATATGCTGCGTGAACTTAGTCAGGGACAGAGGCTGGAGAAGGGAGAGACAGATTTTAGCTGTTGGACAGGCAGGAGCGTGATTAAAAGCCCTTATCAGGGCTACTACAGTGGACTTCAGTGATAGCTTACTACAATATAGACTTTACAGAGAACGGCTGCTGTATTCAGGGATAGCTGCTGGAGTAGGGACAGAGAGAGGCATTAGTGGTGTATTAGGTGCCTCTGCTACATACCAAACTATATTTGGCACTACTGCTGTGTACCTTGAAAAATACAATATATAGGCCTTATAACTGGCAAACTGTACTGTGCGTTCTCTTGCAAAGTAATTTCTCATAACTGGTGTTCATACACAACCGTCTGATCACTTAATACACTGCTGTGTACCTTGAAAAATACAATATATAGGCCTTAACTGGCAACTGTACTGTGCGTTCTCTTGCAAAGTAATTTCTCATAACTGGTGTTCATACACACCGTCTGATCACTTAATACACTGCTGTGTACCTTGAAAAATACAATATATAGGCCTTAACTGGCAACTGTACTGTGCGTTCTCTTGCAAAGTAATTTCTCATAACTGGTGTTCATACACACCGTCTGATCACTTAATACACGGCTGTGTACCTTGAAAAATACAATATATAGGCCTTATAACTGGCAACTGTACTGTGCGTTCTCTTGCAAAGTAATTTCTCATAACTGGTGTTCATACACACCGTCTGATCACTTAATACACGGCTGTGTACCTTGAAAAATACAATATATAGGCCTTATAACTGGCAACTGTACTGTGCGTTCTCTTGCAAAGTAATTTCTCATAACTGGTGTTCATACACACCGTCTGATCACTTAATACACTGCTGTGTACCTTGAAAAATACAATATATAGGCCTTAACTGGCAACTGTACTGTGCGTTCTCTTGCAAAGTAATTTCTCATAACTGGTGTTCATACACACCGTCTGATCACTTAATACACTGCCTGTGTACCTTGAAAAATACAATATATAGGCCTTAACTGGCAACTGTACTGTGCGTTCTCTTGCAAAGTAATTTCTCATAACTGGTGTTCATACACACCGTCTGATCACTTAATACATGGCTGTGTACCTTGAAAAATACAATATATAGGCCTTATAACTGGCAACTGTACTGTGCGTTCTCTTGCAAAGTAATTTCTCATAACTGGTGTTCATACACACCGTCTGATCACTTAATAAAAGGCCTGTGTACCTTGAAAAATACAATATATAGGCCTTATAACTGGCAACTGTACTGTGCGTTCTCTTGCAAAGTAATTTCTCATAACTGGTGTTCATACACACCGTCTGATCACTTAATACACTGCTGTGTACCTTGAAAATACAATATATAGGCCTTAACTGGCAACTGTACTGTGCGTTCTCTTGCAAAGTAATTTCTCATAACTGGTGTTCATACACACCGTCTGATCACTTAATACACTGCTGTGTACCTTGAAAAATACAATATATAGGCCTTATAACTGGCAACTGTACTGTGGCGTTCTCTTGCTAAGTAATTTCTCATAACTGGTGTTCATACACACCGTCTGATCACTTAATACACTGCTGTGTACCTTGAAAAAATACAATATATAGGCCTTAACTGGCAACTGTACTGTGCGTTCTCTTGCAAAGTAATTTCTCATAACTGGTGTTCATACACACCGTCTGATCACTTAATACACTGCTGTGTACCTTGAAAAATACAATATATAGGCCTTAACTGGCAACTGTACTGTGCGTTCTCTTGGCAAACTAATTTCACGGCTGTGAAGGCAAAATATTGTAACCAAAAAAAATAAAATGCGGAGGGGGGCTAGCGGAATAGGACGTGGACGTGGACGAGGACGGGGGCGCGGAAATGCTGTTGGGGGCCTTGTTGAAGCCAGTGGGGATACAATGTGTGCTGGTGAGGATCAGCCAGGATCCCGCTCATCCAGAATCCCTGCCTTTATGGGACAGTTAAGCAGGGGGCGGGTTACACCGCTGTTGAGGCCTGAGCAGGTTGAACAGGTGGTGCAATGGATAGCCGATAGCGCTTCCACACAGTTGTCCACCAGCCAGTCATCCACACAGTCTCACTCTGACCCTCCTTCCTCCACACCTGGCCAACAGAGTCATCCCACCATTGACCCCTCCCAGGAGCTCTTTTCGGGTCCTTTTTCAGATGTGCCGGAAGAATCCCAGGAGCTAGCAGAGGAATTTGTTTGTAGTGATGCCCAAACACTGGAGTTTTCGCCATCTCCTGCTGATGTGGACCCTGAGCCAGCATCTGTTATCATGAGCGATGATGATGATGAGACGCAGTTGCCATCAAGGGAGGCTGTTGGAATGTCCAGTGGGCAGGAGGAGGAGCAGAGTGAGGAAGTGGAAGAGGAGCTGGTGGATGACGAAATGACCGACCCCACTTGGCCAGGGGTGATGTCCAGCGAGGAAAGCAGTGGGAGAGGTGGTGGTCTGCGCAGCACCGAAAAAGGCAGCAAGAGGCAGAGGGATGTCCACAGGCAGAGGGATGTCCACAGGCAGAGGGATGTCCACAGCAGAGGGATGTCCACAGGCAGAGGGATGTCCACAGGCAGAGGCATGTCCACAGGCAGAGGGATGTCCACAGGCAGAGGGATGGCCACAGGCAGAGGACAGTTCAGACAGAGAAGTGAGGCCACAGCCAGCAGGGCCGAAGCTGTTCCCGGCAGCGGCCAGTCGCGCGAAGCTCCCCCATCGAGGCCTCGTACTTCTGTGGTGTGGAGATATTTTAATGTTTGTGCGGATGACAAACTGAGCGCGGTTTGCACACTCTGCCACTCAAAACTGAGTAGGGGCTCTGAGAAGAGCAATCTGACCACCTCAGGCATGCGGCGTCACTTGGAATTCAAGCACTGGGCTGAGTGGGAGAGAGCAAACGCAATACAAACTGCGCCC
>ONZH01006715.1:0-32829 GCA_900303285.1 Rhinella marina
CCGTCTATGACAGCTGAGCTCACTCAGATTAATGCAACTATATAGTTTAAATATGCTGGTGCAATTCTTCAGACCTATCCCAAAAAAAAAAATATGCGCACTTTGCACAACTTAAACTCAAACCACAGAGCAATACGGTTCTATACGCTGTTAGGTATATGGCACCTGATGAGATGTACCGTCTATGACAGCTGAGCTCACCAGAATAAACGCACTATATAGAAAGAATTTTGCTGTAATTCTTTTCAGACCTATAAAAAAAATATGCACACTTTGCACAACTTAAACGCAAACACAGAGCAATACGGTATCTATAACGCTGTTTCGGTATATGGCACCCTGATGAGATGTATCCGTTTCACAGCACGTATGACAGCTGAGCTCACTCAGATTAAATGCACTATATAGTTAAATATGCTGGTGCATTCTTTTCAGACCTATCACAAAAAAAATATGCGCACTTTGCACACTTAACTCAAAACCACAGAGCAATATGGTATCTACGCTGTTAGGTATATGGCACCTGATGAGTGTACCGTCTATGAAGCTGAGCTCATCAAATAAACATCTATATAAAAGATATTTTGCTGTAATTCTTTTCAGACCTATCCTATCATGCACAGTAATATATCTGTTTAAGATATGTATAGTTGTGCCTGTGTACCAGCTCTGCACACAAAGGCTGACAGCATACACTGTAGTTTCCTTCAGAGAATCAATTGCTTTTTTAAACAGACTGTTGTGGCTGTTCTTTTCCTACACAAATACAGGCTGATAGTATATACTTTTTTCAGAGTAAAGATAGTCTTTAAAAAAGACTTTCTTGCTTCTAATCCTAAGTTCTAACTGCCTGCTGCACACACTACACGAGCTAACTCTCCTATGTCTTGTCTGGTCCCCTTCCCAATGCAGAATGAGGCTGAGGCTGCAGATCCTAGACTCCCTACCATAGGTCAATTTCGGTCACATGTCACTGCCAGCCAATCAGTGCTGGGGAGACATAGGGGCTATTACATCACAGCAGGCATTCCCACAGGCTTACCTTTGCTGCTGATTGGCTGAAAAAAACGGGCATTTCACGCGTGCAGTGGCGCACGGATAGTCACGGGTCCGCGCTGCCTCGTGATGCCGAGCCGAGCCGAAGCGGGCAATATTCGAGCGAATCCCGAATCTTGCCGCTTCGGCTCGCTCATCACTACTAATTAAACATGAATCTTTTATTTTTTTTTTCAAATGTTTTCTAATAAATATAGAATGTGATGGGTTGTGCTATGGGAATCTGCTGCAATGTTGATAATTGTTAAGGAATATTTTATTTCATATGTGCTTTTCAGCAGCGTGATAGGATTAGAGAATAGTCCTTGTCCATTTTTGATACCTTTTGACAAATTGGAGCTTGAAGTTTTGATTAAACTTTAATAAAACTCAATAAAAAGGAATTGCTTTGTAATAACCGTGATTTTTTTTGTCTTTCTAGCCCAAATCAATAAGTAATTATATGTGATTTTATTGCGTTCTATGGCAATGCTTCATTCTTGACATATGTCTAATTTCTTATGCCATGGGATTATTATGACGTGGTATTTATAAAATCCATAGTGGGATCTGCAGTTATTGCTAAAACTGCAGTATATATTCCCAGCTAAAATATCTAACATTTATCTTGTCACTTTACGGGTAGGCAAGCAAAGTGATGGCCCAGTGACTTACACTTATACACTAAAATTATAGGATTTATAACCTATTGTGAAAACTTTAACTGCTGGATAAAATAACCTCTCGTGATTTCACACACAACATTAACCCTCTGGGATGAAACTAAGTGATGCCAATATAACACCAGGCCTCAATGACATTAACCAAGAAAAAATGAAATAAGGAAAAATGAAATAAGAAACGTTCTTACCCAGCTGTCATGTAGCTAAGCAGTAACATCATGGATGACCACTATATTTCATGAAAGAATCAATTACTGTTTATACTAAAGCTCAATTATGGTTGCTTTTCTCTCAAGAAAACCACAGAGGGGTAGATTTACTAATCCTCTATATGGTGTATGCATAGACAGACTGTCTAGACCTGCACCAGTGGCTCAGGCAGGATAATAAATCTGATGTAGGGATAGACACCTTTCTGTGACTCTGTACAAACTATCTGTTGGCTTAGTATAAAACATAATTTTATGCCAGAATTGTAGTATACGCCCCTTTCCTGCAAAGTCCCTATGGGCAAAGAGAGTCTAGTCAGTAAGAAGTAGGCCACAGTCTGCGTTGAGCGTCAAAGTTACGCCAGTTACGGCAGAAGCTGGGCCTGTTGTGAATGAGGAGAGAGAGATCGGCAGGTCCAAGCCACTGGAATCCAGAGGCGCTGGACCAGGTGAACAGAGCAGCAGTGGCTATAGGCCACCCCTGAAATCATTATAATGTAGTGCCAACTTTTTATATTATATACTTGGTTGGTTGCAAAATGTTGTAGTGACTGGAGATCTGGCATGTCCATATGCTACACATACATCCAAAATGCATTAGTGTCTCTGTTTTGGCACTGCAAAGAAATTGACAGAAGCTGATCTATGGGTAACCTCTTTACTAGACAGGTCCCATTTTAATAATCGGATCACATGGTGTCTCACTCCTTGGACTCTCAATGATCAGCCTTAATCTGCCAGCAAATTTTCATCTTCCCTACAGCACCACCAAGTTATTAGACAAGTGTAAAACAAAGGATTTTTTTGTGCCTGTAATATGAATGCAGCACTTAGGCTTTCCACATTTCATCAGAACCAGAGGTATGACGCTTTAGCTCATTTTCTGATGAACTACTCGGGGCTGAGGTGTTCGGTCCATAATGCAGGAATAATAAAGCACCTATATTATACTCTTCTGGAAGTGGCCTTAGTTAATGCATTATGTGAGATTCAGAGATTTACAGTATGCATCATTGTTAATTAGAATTACAGTCTGTATAGGGCGATGGAAATTATACACTACATAGTGCCCAATAATTGCATGCAAAAGTTGGTTGATGCATTTCTTGCCGTTTTTGTGTTTCAGTAACAAATGCTACATTGAATGCAAACATGTGGAGTATATATGAACTGACAACTCACAGATTTTTGCAGACTGTATCTTATTTGCATAAGGTCTCTGATAGAGAACACATTTTAGTCACAAATTTCAATTTATGTCCATTTTTTGCTAATAATAATTGTTTGCTATAAAGTTGTATGAAGATGGTTGTGTGTATTAATTATGATATGGGTTATATTTGTATACACAGTATGGTATGTTTTGTGCTCTCAGGAAATGTAGATTTTAGTAGCGTAGAAGTGATTTGCAGTGTACAGTATACAATTTTAACACATATGTGGATGATGACCATATATTATAGTTGCAGTTCAGTTGCAGTGTTCAGTTGGAGTTCAGCTTCAGTTGCAGTGTTTTTAAGCGCAAAAGCTCTTATTGATGTATATGCTTGTGGTATATCACATTGTTTTTACGAGTTAGTCTCTGCTCAGACTTGTGTTTTAGGTACAAATGTTTGTTTGGATGCACTTGTTTTTTAAAATAATTCTTGCTTGTCACAAAGTTAACTGAAGGTGGACAGGGTTGCCCACAGTCCATCATGCATAGACACACACAGTCCATTCTCTCTGTCTTAAAGGCAAAGTGTCATCAGAAAATGACCTGCTGTTTAAATCAATTTTTTATGTTTAACATAATTTTCAATAATTTTTGTTGATGTTTTCAATTTTCTACGTATTCCATACATTTAAACAAATAATATAAAATCCTGCAGATTTCACATGGGCCACTATGTCTAATAATTGGCACTACATCTTGGTTTGTACAGATTACTTTACTGCAGTTAACTCATTCTAATCCTGCCTGTAATAATATCTCTATGTATAGATAGGACAGGATCCACCATTAACAATAGGTGATTGTTAAAGCTTATCTATTCTTTCCTTGTATAATGACCTCTGCACAGGTCACAGAGCATGCCTAGAAAACTCTCCCATATATGTCAATAGGGTCCCTTCCTGACCATTTTTTCTATGGACCATGGGGTGGCTATAAAACAATTTTCTTAATGCTTTGTAAATGATGTTAAGCACAGCTTAGGCAAGATGGCCAGCCCGATAATCATGTACAAAAACAGAATTAAAAAAATTGCAATCAGAAAACAGAAACAGATTAGAAAAAAGGATATGTGTTACTGATTTTAACTGGCAGATAACACTTTTGGTGACACATTTCCTTTAAGTAATATAGAAATGGTGAGGTCATTTACTCAATAGATAATCCTCAGAGAAGGTGATTCTCTGAAACTTTCGCCCAGTCCTATGAGGAGTGGAGCACATGGAGCTTTTTTCCTCTTCTGCTAACACACTACACTGACTAGAAGAGTACGGCATGGATCCAGGATCCACACTTCAAGTTCTCGCAGGGGCTTGGTCAAAGTTGGATATCTCCATCATTTCCTTCCATAATTGGAAAATAAGTGACATAACATAAAATAACAAACCAAATTTACAAGTACTCTGGTCTGGGGTACTGCAGATATCATTGACAATAGTTTATGTTAAGGGAAATTTATTCAAGTAGTAGTTTTCTTTCAATTTGGAGAAATTTTCAGTGACATGAATCTAAATACATTGAGGTACATTCATTAACCTACTGCAAAAGTTGTAAAATATGGCGCATGCCATCTGTGTGCAATAATTAGTGACTTGTTAAGCTTCTTGCCGCTTTTATGAAGTGTAGCCATAAATGGGTGGGGTTTATAGACTGGAGTTGGGGCATAACACAGACTGCCAGAGTTACTATGGGTAGGGTTTATTGACTGGAGTTGGGGCATCACACGGACTGCCAGAGTTACTATAACTTTAGCCAGAAACTGACATAAGTTATAGCTGAATTGAATGCCAGCTCTTACCTGACTTCAGTTTCTGGCACACAGACTGCCAGAAATCCGTCTAGTTTATTAAGAGGCATCTTCCTCTTAATAAATTAGACACATCTCACTTTGGTGCAGAGGGATCAAGACTGGTGTTTGGAAACGCCAACCTTGATAAATCTCCCTCATTGTCTTGGATACAGATGTCTTCAGATACACAATTGAATATGATATACTTTTCAGCATTTAACATGAATATAATTTTACAAATACAAAGTAAATGTCATGTAGACCCTCAAGTAGTATGTATTATCATATCACAATGATGTTCCAAGTAGTTCTTTCTGATGCAAAATCAGCATATATCCATATTCACATGAAAGTCACCATTTTTACATATACACAATGTATTAGCAGTGCACAAATCCTTCTGGCAGGTAACATAAAAAATTCTTGCTAATATAAAAACACCAAAATGTTTATAGCATATTGCACTTGATTTATCACTGACCCTTTATAATGAAAGTCTTGAATTACGAGCTCTTTCCTGCTTTCACAGGTACATAGAAATTTATTCTGGTTCCCCTGACAAGTATACTACTAAAGGACAGCCAGTGCAGATAGGAAGGCAGAAAGATCTCTTCATTCATAGCAGGTGTATAGTGCTAGAGACATTTGTAGCCCCATTTCTATGGAATATAGTGGGGCCATTGTGACAGCTAATTTGCCAATACTGAGATGATTAAGTATTCATTAACATGTGTAAACTCTGCATATTTTCATTCTCTAATCTTATTTGATATTCAGTGATATTGGAGGAGCAAATGTGGTCTTCAGCTAGCCATACAGGATTTTGGTGGGTTTGACTAACGATCTAATGTGCATGGAACCTACTAACCCTCCGGTGAACCATTGATGTCATGGGAGATAATGATCAGGCATATTGGACTTCAGCTGTTCATTCTTTTGTTCTAAGAGGAGTTTCTATCAGTGGTAGCAGCTTTCTCCCCTCTCCTTTTTCACTGTATAAACATGCTTGGCTGAGGATCGGGAGAGATATCTGTCAGCCAAATGAGTGTTCAGCTGACAATTAACTCAGGAGCATAGCAGCTTTAACGATAGAAACAAAGGGGGAGATTTATCAAACTAATGTAAAGTGGAACTTGTTTAGTTGCCCATAGCAACCAATCAGAATCCACCTTTCATTTTTGACAGCTCCTTTGGAAAATGAAAGGTGCAATCCGATTGGTTGCTATGGGCATCTAAGCCACTTCTACTTGTACACCAGTTTGAAAAATCTCCTCAAAGACTTCTACTCGGTCAATTTCAAGCATAGAAATCAACTCATCTGCATACAATGGCACCTTGAATTGTGAATGAGTTACAGAATTCTATTTATATTATATTATATGATATTTGTTTTATTACAAAACATCTAAGCCACCAAATATGAGCATTTCAACAGTGTCTGAGTGTTGCTCCTTAGTATATATGTTTTAACATGTGGCACAAGAGAACTTTATGCAATTTATGATAATAAAATTTACTTTGGGACATCTTAGAGTTCTGATGACCCATCTGTGCAATAATGAATAAAAGTGACTTTTCAGAAATATTTATAGTAATGGGGAATGAGTTTGAGCTTTTGCCAAAAACTTCTGTCTCTGTTTAGCTTTTTGAACAAAGGATCAGGCACGTTGAATTGCAAGATGATCTTATCTTACATCTTTAGGCTACAATCACACGACAGTTGTTTTCCTCAGCATCTGAGCCACATATTTTGCAGCTCAGATGTGGACCCATCCACTTCAATGAGTCAGCAAAACACCGTGTGCTGTCCGCATCCGTATATCCGTCCCATGGCCCCGTAAAAAAATAGAACATGTCCTATTCTTGTCTGTTTTGTGAACAAGGATAGGCATTGTTACAGTGGATCTGCAAAAAAAAAAAAAAAGCCATACGGACATCATCCATTTTTTTTTTGCGGATCCACAAAACACAATATTCATGTGAATGTAGCCTTAAACAATAGGCATTAAGGGATAATGGGGATAATTAGATTGTTGTCAAATCCTGTTGATGTTGGTGGCATGTGCCAACAAGTATCTAAATTCTATGGCCATCTCAACAAAGCTGTGCATTAAACAACACTGTTGTGCCTCATTCACACAGTCAGGCCTTGTCCACATTTCCATTTTTCACTGACGTGTGCTGTCCGCATTTTTCACGGACAGCACACGTACCCATTGATTAAAATCTATCTGTTCACATTTCAGTATTTGTTTACTGACCGTGGGTCAGTAAAAAAATCACTGAGATATGCACTACTTTGATCCATGATGCAGACCAAGCACGAACATTGAAGTCTATGGGTCCGTGAAAATCACTGGCACACATCTGTGTTGCGTCCGTTTTTCACTGATGACTAATAGGAGATTCTTTGGAAATTAATTTTCAGCTGAGCAACATCAGCAAATTACGGATGCCACACGGATGGTAAAAACGGACACATGGACCAACCACGGATCCTTCACGGACATCTTCACGGATGAAACACGTACGCTTTTTTTCACGAATGTGTCACTGACACAGAAATGCAGACGAGGTTTCAGTGCTTGGTCAGTGTTTTCCATCATTGATTTTGAGCCAAAACCAGGTGCAGATCTAAACACAGAACAGATGCAGATCTTTCCCTTATACCTTATGTCTGTGGAGGCACCAGTCCTTGTTTTTGGCTCAAAATCACTTATGGAAATCACTGACCAATCACTGACATGTGAATTAGGCTTTACTGTGGAGGAGGCTACCACCAATTTGCCTGAGAGTCTTCAGCCAATACTACTTACTTTACTTTGATTTGGGGGGTAAAAGCATTCCAGATTAGTTTTTTACTCAATATTTAGTACTTGAAGTATGAGTTTGACTTAAGTGTAACTTAATCAGCACTGGGTAAATATAAAATCTTATTTTGACAATTGAATTCTGTTTTACTAAACATAATATACAACTCTATTGATTTCTGGCTACTTCAGTTGTAAGGACACTTCAGTGAGAATATATAACAATTGAATGTATGTTCTTTAGAAAATTTAAATAGTTTGAAACTTTTTTTTTTAATGGAGTACACAAAGTGTACAGTAACTGAATCTAGGAAGCCGTGCAAATGAAGATGGCTGTTCAGTGCAAACCAAGTATGAAAATTGTTTTTAATTAGCACCTTCCCCAAGAACTACTGATTAATACTGTTTGGTTTGGTGAAAAGCTTTCAGCTGAGTAATTTGTACAGAGTCATTACAACATTTTGTTAGACCAGGACTCCTGTTGTTAAACGCAAACAGCAGATGATAATGGTAGATGATGAGTTTGTCATGTAACAATTTGCCTTATTAAACAAAAAAGGGAAAGAAGAAAAAAAAAACGAAGAAACTTTATACGAAACCAAATACAGTAGGCAAGAGCGGAAATCACACACATTTAGAAACCACCAAAATTGCTGTGTTCCCCACTAGTGTTTTGGGTTACTTGAAGCAGAAATCTAAATTGCATTTATGTACAATTTAATGGTATTGTGATGAGGGCAGGCGCTGTCTATTCACCACTCCTAGCCACAGCCCCACATCTATCATTTAGAGTTATATGTTTGTCTTTTTTTTTTTTAATTAAAATTGTTTGTGAATATAATTTTTTTAAAATCAAATTTGTATTTGTTTAAATTTTTTGTTTGGTATTTATTTTCTATTTTCCTACAACCATTTTTTTTATATATAATAGCAAAAACTGAACACATAACTCTTTACCTTTTTTTTTTGACAGAGACAAAATTAAATTTGGCGATTGGTGTCAGTGAGCAGTCCATGGTGATCGCAAATGCAATTGGTGAATTAGGTTTTTTGAGCTTTTTTTTTGGGCTCAAATCAAGGTGAGCGAGCCCTGGAGAATGTCTGTGAGGCCATCACAGAGCATGAGGGATTTTCTGTCGGCTGGGATACGGTAATGACAAGGGTTGAGGCTTGCGGCGGTGCCAAATAAGCTTCAGACAGCATAATAGTCTAAGAAGAAAAGCCATAGAGCACTAATGCGAAAAAAAGAGCTGTCCACCACATGCAGAAATCACCAAAGGTCATTTTATGGTAGCAATTGTGTCACAAAATTGGTGGTCATGCTACATGTCTAATACTCAGCACAGCTTTATAAATGATGGGCCCCTTGCGATGGCTGTCATTAAGTGCTTTCATCATAATAAACTTTAAACTGTTGGCTTTATGAATTGCCAGCCAGCTTCAGTTATTCTTTTTTTTTCTTTTTACATTTTTATTTTCCACATTACAAAAAAACACATTACTTAACCACCAAGTTGAACATATCTATCATAATTATAAACCCCACTCTAACCCACCTGCCCCCCACCCTCTTAAGGGGGGAGAGAGAGAGAAAAAAAATAGTTTGAAACTTTATCAAACATTTCCCAAGGACTTTATTTTGTTGAAATAAATAAAATGACAGGCTTTTTATATGACAGCATTGCAATTACATTTATTTTAATATGATTAAATTCAGGAATCGGAAGAGGAGTCTGTTCTTTCACTTAAAATGCCTCTATATAAGACTTTATAACTTGCAAAGAATAAGACAAATTACATTAGTATTAGTAACTCAAAATATTAAAAAGTCCTTGTTCTCTAGTCACACTTTCATTAGATACATTTAATGAGTGCTACATACTTGCCAACATTTTTTAAAACAAGGACCATACTGTATTTGTTAGGAGAGGAGTAAGCATCTATCTGTTCATATTGTTTTCAACATTCCACAATTAATAGGCTACAACCCCACAATCATTCATTATTATATATGATAAATTGTCAAATGATGAATAGAGCATGGAAAAAGTGTTTGACATTGTCTCTCAAAGACTCTTCATAAGTAAAATAAGATCTAAGGTTTAGAAAGTATATTTTGTAATAGGATAGAAAACTGGCTTTTGGACCATGTCCAGAGAGCTGTAGTCAGTGATTCATACGGTAATCTGAATGGTCCTGGTTATAAGTGCTGTAACTGCAAGGTTTATTATTTATTAATGATATAGAGGATGGGACTAGTAGCTTTCCTTCTATTTTTTAAGGTGGCTCAAATATATGTATAGTGCAACCTATTGAATATGTTCATAAATTATAAACTGCATTGGACACACTGGGGGTGGGGGGATATACAGTATCAAGCCCTTCACCCCAGAATTCTGGAGTCGCAAAAAACGACTGGGGAAGTGGTTGTGGCTAAAAATAAAAAGGTTTTATTCTAGATTTATCAGCTGCTACTTTTTAATGAGTCACCAAAAGCACCAAGTCACCAAGATGCAATCACACTTCAGTAGGGGGTGGTGTAGAAAAGGTGAGTAACATCTCTACACAAATGTGTTATGTTTAATGTTGTGCCAAATTTATCAAACAATGTGCAACATATGATACATTTAGCACACATTACCCCAGCATAGACTAAAAAAAAAACAAAACTAAGGGGGGCATTTACTAAGACCAGAGATTTAGATGCCGGGCAGGTTGATATTCTTAAGCTATTTAGAGGTGCCTGCCTCAACATAACTTAGGCTCATGATGCGGCGGCCTTTCAACAAGCTGGCGTAGATTTAAATAATTTTGTCCGCCATCTTAATAGTATTGTGAATTAAAACTGTCATAAACCCATCATACAGAGGCATAACAGTATTTTAATTTAATTTATTAATTTATTTTATAATATTATATTTTTTTACAAAATCACTAGTGCCACCTCATCTGCAATGTGCAATTCAGCTCTTGTGATCGCTGCAAAGAAAAAATGCTCTCAAGTTAGAAAAAAAAAAACATAAACAAGGGCAAAAAAATGACAAGAGGAATGGAAGATCTTAGTTATGAGGAAAGATTTTTTTAAATTATCTTGAAAAGAGACATTAAAAGAACTAAGATGTCATGCATAGTAATTACCTGCATTACCTATGTAACAATTCTTTTCATATAACGTTAAGTTTTGCCATTACTTTATTTCTCCAATGAGAAGTTTATGAATGAATTGCTATCAGTCTGCAATCAAGGTCTAGCTGGGTGTTACCAGTTGTGGTCTGTCCCTGCATAGTTTGACACTATCCAGAGATTGTGTAGGGACACATCCCAGCTGGTTACACCTAGTTTGACAATTATTGCAGACAGCTGGCAATTAATTTATAAACGTATAGTAGGAATTCTAGAGGAATGTCACAACATAGAGCTAATGAAATGCTCCAAAACTGTCATTACTTAGGGAGAGCAAGTAGTTATTAAAACGGACATGTCAGGAGAGGCGACAGGTCCTCTTTAAGGTGGAATAGGATTAACCTGCACACATATAAAACTGGCCCCTGCAAAACTTATGGTAAAAAGCTACTTAATGTAAAATACCTTCAAAAGACAAGGGACACTATCTCCATCTGGAGATGAAGGTTGAATCTCCAGAGGCAACAAAACTTCATTTCCTTTAGAACTGTGAATCTGTGGAATAGTCGACCTCAGGATTTGGTCACAGCAGGAACAGTTGCCAGCTTGATAAAAGGCTTCAATGTTTTCTTAGAATAAAATAATATGAACTTTTATGTAAATGTATAGAGTTCTAGTTTAGAATTTTGATCCAGTCTGATTGCCACTTGGGATCAGGAGGGGGATTTTTCCTCTTTAGGAAGACACAAAAGAACTTGATCTTGATCCAGTATTCCAGTAATTACAGAACAAATGAATTGCAGCACTATAGAAATTTCAATGGTAATAATGAATTATTCACAATGAAACATTTAGCCCTGTCACAGGACCTTTTTCAAACTTGTAAAATGCCCTGTGACAGGGCTGAAATGTTGCACTGGTTTTGACAATGCCGAATAATTCACTGTTTTAATTGGAATTTCTAAAGTTCTGTTAGATGGATGGATGGATGATGAGATAAATAGGTCGATGATAGATAGATAGATAGATAGATAGATAGATAATGTGTTGATACATTTTGATTGATTTCTCTTTCCACAGAAATATGTGTCTTACATATTTTTTCCATCTAATATTTCTTTGTACGCAAATGAAAAAGTTAATTTGCCTCTTGCAGATGGGAGTTTTATATTTCTCTCTGTTTTTCATCCTTTATTCCATTCTTAGGCTGTTGTCTATGTTTTCTATATTTGTGTATCATATTCATATCCTCCAGTCCTTTATACACCCCAGACGTAACATACAACTCATGCAGAAACTTATATATAAAAATGCTTTACTGATAACATACAGTAGAGGTGACAAAGTAATGGACAATACATAAAGATACAAATACAAGACATTAGATAGTTACACCACCACACACACAATGGCCTCATTTCATGCCTTCGCTGGATGCTGTGCAAATGTGGTCAGTAATGTGTAGCTATATATAATAAACTGGCATAAATAGAGAAGTAAGGACCCCATAGCAAGGATCAAACCGCCCCCCCCCCCACAGGACAGAAGTGTTTCCGCCTAAACCCTTTTCATTGACACTTGGGCTATTTTTCCACTGCTTCATTTGCAGT
Source organism: Rhinella marina (assembly GCA_900303285.1). Classification (NCBI taxonomy): domain Eukaryota; kingdom Metazoa; phylum Chordata; class Amphibia; order Anura; family Bufonidae; genus Rhinella; species Rhinella marina. The sequence continues at coordinate 12,473 of ONZH01006715.1, forward strand.
TGTTCATTTAGAGGGTAGAGTCCTGACCAAGTTTTCACCTCCAGTAGAAGAGGGGTTGATCCCAACTAAGACTGGCCCCCCTCTCGCCCTGGGCCCCATAAGCAGTCGCATGGTGTGCCTCTATTGTAGTTATGCTCCTGATAATATACAGTACAGACCAAAAGTTTTTCAAAGAGTTTTCTGTATTTTCATGAATATGAAAATTGTAGATTCACACTGAAGGCATCAAAACTACGAATTAACACATGTGGAATTATATACTTAACAAAAAAGTGTGAAACAACTGAAAATATGTCTTATATTCTAGGTTCTTCAAAGTAGCCACCTTTTGCTTTGATTACTGCTTTGCACACTCTTGGCATTCTCTTGATGAGCTTCAAGAGGTAGTCACCTTAAATGGTATTCCAACAGTCTTGAAGGAGTTCCCAGAGATGCTTAGCACTTGTTGGCCCTTTTGCCTTCACTCTGCGGTCCAGCTCACCCCAAACCATCTCGATTGGGTTCAGGTCTGGTGACTGTGGAGGCCAGGTCATCTGGCATAGCACCCCATCACTCTCCTTCTTGGTCAAATAGCCCTTACACAGCCTGGAGGTGTGTTTGGGGTCATTGTCCTGTTGATAAATAAATGATGGTCCAACTAAACGCAAACCGGATGGAATAACATGCCGCTGCAAAATGCTGTGGTAGCCATGCTGGTTCAGTATGCCTTCAATTTGGAATAAATCCCCAACAGTGTCACCAGCAAAGCACCCCCACACCATCACACCTCTTCCTCCATGCTTCACGGTGGGAACCATGCATGTAGAGTCCATCCGTTCACCTTTACTGCGTCTCACAAAGACACGTCTCACATCAGACCAAAGCACAGATTTCCACTGGTCTAATGTCCATTCCTTGTGTTCTTTAGCCCAAACAAGTCTCTTCTGCTTGTTGCCTGTCCTTAGCAGTGGTTTCCTAGCAGCTATTTTACCATGAAGGCCTGCTGCACACAGTCTCCTCTTAACAGTTGTTGTAGAGATGTGTCTGCTGCTAGAACTCTGCAGACTGCAGAAATCTGAGCTGCTGTTAACCTGCGATTTCTGAGGCTGGTGACTTGGATGAACTTATCCTTTGCAGCAGAGGTGACTCTTGGTCTTCCTTTCCTGGGGAGGTCCTCATGTGAGCCAGTTTCTTTTGTAGCTCTTGATGGTTTTTGCGACTGCACTTTGGGGACACTTTCAAAGTTTTCCCAATTTTTTTTAGACTGACTGACCTTCATTTCTTAAAGTAATGATGGCCACTCGTTTTTCTTTACTTAGCTGCTTATTTCTTGCCATAATACAAATTCTAACAGTCTATTCAGTAGGACTATCAGCTGTGTATCCACCTGACTTCTGCCCAACACAACTCATGGTCCCAACCCCATTTATAAGGCAAGAAATCCTACTTATTAAACCTGACAGGGTACGCCTGTGAAGTGAAAAACATTTCAGGTGACTACCTCTTGAAGCTTATCAAGAGAATGCCAAGAGTGTGCAAAGCAGTAATCAAAGAAAAAGGTGGCTACTTTGAAGAACCTAGAATATAAGATATATTTAAAGTTGTTTCACACTTTTTTGTTAAGTATATAATTCCACATGTGTTAATTCATAGTTTTGATGCCTTCAGTGTGAATCTACAATTTTCATAGTCATGAAAATACAGAAAACTCTTTGAATGAGAAGGTGTGTCCAAACTTTTGGTTTTGGTCTGCACTGTACATAATATACATAATATACATATATGTACATATTGATAAATAGCATATATAATCTACACATCCATAATCCCATGCCAGCCACAGGATCCACAGATACACTTGAAAATGGAAACAATTATAGGCTACAAATATTTACAGTATATGTACGCATAGTCTACTGCCACATTATACTTATATACATTCACAATGCATACAAGTAATTTAGCCTGATCCTGAGCTAAATGCTGTTCATCCAGGGATGGCAGGGAAAGAGCAGAGCTCCCCAAGCTTCATACAGCCTATATCTTCGAGTTTTCAGCCCTCTCCATGAACTCCACCCTATGGCCACCCAAATCCCTCAACTTTAGTGTGTCCTTCCTTTCTCTGAAATGACCACAATGACCAAATGGTCTCTGGGCATGCTGATAGCTCAATGGATGAATATCACTGAATAATATCAGTATATACTGTATCCAATTAATAGGTGTATTTTGTGTGGTCATAGGACTGAAGGTTTGGCTGGAAACCATATTTTCCTGTAACAGCAACTTTAACTTTTGTACCCTGGGATTTTCCATTTACTTTAAAGCTATTTCTTATCTATGACTTTTTGTTCTCTCTTTATGTGTTGTTTTTTTGTTATTTTTAACAGTTACAGAGCTGTCATTTTTTTCACAGTCGTCACAGTTTTATAGAAATATATAATCCCTGCTTTCTTATTTTTCACCCCCTGTTCTCCCTCTGGCTCCTCCTGATAGATTTTGCAATTAATTAAATGCAGAGCCTGATCTATGACAGCCTTTTGAGAAATGTTAGAAAATCAAGTATAAAAATGTGGTAACATGAGGGACATCTCTGTGCTTACATTACTACAAATGATTTTGTGCAAAGTGTGTTTCACTTTATATGCACATTTCTATATGTGCTCTGGTAATATTAACTTGACGTACATTTAATCTTGCATAAATTACCAAGAAAGCAATATGTTGCTTATGTGTGAATGCGAACAACTGTGAAGTAAAACACGGTTCCTGTTGAATTTAATTTTCCCCTTGGAAAGTGTATGCAATTACATAGTATGACATTACTGAGGAACTTAAAGTTTTGATCTTCTGAGCTGGCATACAGCATATATTTGACATTTCCATAAATAAGATCGCTGTTAGGAATTTATAAACGTAATAGGAACAAGAGAAATAACAGCAACATAAAAAGGTAAAAAAGAAATATGGAGGAGAATTATGAAAATATAACCAATCATCATAGTCATAAATCTACACCACAGTGTTGTGGAGTAAAGCAAATCAACATGCTACAACTAGATTTACTCTCTTCTATGTGCTCAAGGCATCTCATATCAGTAGGGCAAACACAAAAGGAATGAAGAGGAATAAAACAATTCTGCAATGTTAAAGTTAAAATTCTATTCATAAGTGCATGGTGGAAATAAGGGGACAATGACACTAACCTCTCTATTTAGTAAAATATCTTGAGGTATATGACAAATTAGGTGGATGCAGGTGCTGGGTCATGGTCTATAAAAAAATTTTTTAAAGCACCCTATAATGTTAAAAAAAAAATCTGTCCTGGTCATTTGATGAATACATAGTTGCCCGGTTCATTATAGAAGAGTTATCAGAACTGTATGCTATGTAAAGAACTGCATAGCCAATTAGCCCTCAGCTGACTTTTATTTAATAATGAAGAACATACTGTATAGTTGATCTTCATTGTTAATGGCTGCGCAGCCCCTTTAAACCGGGGCTATTGCTGGTATGGGGTTTGGCTGGTTAGGTCAGGGGCACAATATACAAATTATTACTGTTCTTGCCTACAATCTCCTGCAGGTTATTTGACAGTAGACACAGAATATTAATCAGCTCTGGCATACTCACTTCTCCAACCCCATCGCTCTCCTGCCCTACAGGTGGGAGCCCTTCTGCCATCTGCTTTTCCTTTTTTTCCACATATTGTAATATCAATGAGAATATGTCATCAGGAACATCCAGCTCCTCCTCTCTGCATATTGCTGACTTTCTAGGAAGTAAAGCCAGCAAAAGATGAGGATGGTCATCGGACCGAGTCCCCCAAAGGGGTGCAGATTGAATGGTATTGGTTGGTACGCTGGCACCAGAATAATAAAGGTTTCCACTTTATTGGTTATTGAATTACATTTATGGCTGATGTAGGAATAAGTAAATGTAGGAATAAATAAATAAAACTGTTTCCCTGCACTCTCCCTACACTCTCCCTCTCCAATATTCCTTGTTTTCGGCAACACTGTCCCTAGCTCATAGGCACTTGCCACGTCTCTCCATATGCTCAGCTCACAGGACAATGGCAGGAGGAGGATTTTAGTTTTGCTTTCTAGCATGCACAGCCGCCATTTTAGAAAAACTTGATTACCATGTTGCACAAGAAAATTCTGATTCGTTTTGAACCGGACCGAATTCTGCTTTGAATGCTTTGCTGTGCTCAACACTAATAATGACTAGAGTGCATCTTGACTGGATTAATAAAAGTTATACAATTGATTTAAAAACTAGCAAAGACAAAAAATATCCAAAGATGCCTGTTAACAAGGTAAACATGAGGCTAGCAATAGAGAACATCTTGCTATACATACACACATTTTACAGCAATTGTCTCTTTATTCATGCAATAATGTATAAACATATTTTACAGACTGTTCCATTACCAGCACTTCAGTGACAGTCTACTTTCTTGATACATTTCCTTGATAACTTAATGAAGGTACTTTAACATGACCTTTCACTTCCTTAAACCATGGTACAGTAATTATCATTTCTAATTATATTCTCTAAAAGTGAAACATCCCTTGATATACATTTGAATTGCCTCAGTGTCATTAATGGTAAGCTTTCTCATCCTAAATTCTCTGGTTGTGATCTACAGTAATTACCTTCTAAAATAAAGACACCACATCATTTTCAAGCACGTCTTGTGGTAATGAGCACACAGTTAGACAAAGTATTTTTTGTCTTCAAATATTTAAAATGAGCCAGAGTACAAAGCATCATTCAAGGGAAACTTAGAATCAAGAGTAAAATCTTAAAAAATAAATCAAACTCCAGGCTAGTAACTATCAATTTGCACATATTGTGGTGCTAATAGAGATAAGCAAATCTATTCTCATTGTTTCCTGCTGGAACAGCCTACCGGTTCTCATGAATGCTAAAGTGAAACTAGCATCAGATCATTTTTTTTAAAACATAAAATATCTTACCGTGCAATTTGTTTTTAAAGAGGATGTTTGTAACCACTAGCAGCCATGTGATTACCTATAGTCCTATGTCACTGTCCCTTTAAGATTACTAATGATGGCTTGGCTCTCTAGAGTTTGAACTGTTCACTTGTGTAACTGCTTGAGAAAAGCTCTAGGGTTGAGCCAAAACGTTGCGTATCCACATGGGTGAATAAAGACTTTTATTTTTATTTTTGGAGTGCTGCCTGTTTGCTGTTTAGAGTTTGCCCCTCATTTGAAGAATGATGGGACACATTTTACAGACAGCTGACCAGAAGCATGAATGCCAGGGTGAACAATAACATGTGGGTGAAGGCACAGAACTGCGCCACATTACGAAAAATTTGAGATATACTTTATTGACAGCTGTCTAAAAATAGCAATACCTGCTGCTAAATTAAATATAAGTGAAGATGCGGAAGTGCACCACATTTGCAGAATAGCAAGACACATTTTAGGGACAACTGTCTAACAGCATAAATGTCATACAGAAGGATACAATTTGGGTGAAGACACAGAACTGTGTCATATTAGCAGAACAACATGACACAGGACAGCTAAACAGGAATAATAATACTCGCTAAATGAAATTTGGGTGAACTGTGACACATTTATCACAACTACAGTAAGTGCCATGGCAGCAACTGCAATGCCAGCAACTTGGCCAGGTGGTAGTTCCGCTTGCACTCAAGCTAATTGCTAGTCGAGAAAGTTTTCCCATGGTCGCAAATTCCATTATGGATGTCTCACAAGGGAGAGGAGGACAAGGAATAGGAGAAGTCTAAAAGAAAAAGCAACTGATGATGACAAGGACGTTGTATTGTTTGGTGATGATGCCTGGCTGCCACAAAGAAGATAAATTCCAAATGCTGGCCAGTCCTATTTTACCACTGGATTTGGCAATGTCTCATGTGCTGCAATAAACCCCTGGTACCTATGTTTGTGTTTGAATGCCCACAGCTTATTTTTATCCTGCATAACTTGCCCACGGCAGTAACTTCTGTGTGCTGGCCTTGTGGAGAAAAAACAACATTCTGGAGATACTCACGAGCTTGCAGCAGCCATGCTTTGCCTAGGTCTGGCACATTTTTAGCCTGCACCCACAGTATCAGTGGCATCACCAGTTCCTAAGCTGACCACAACAGAAGCAGTTATTTTGGAACTTTTGGAACTCTTGTTCTTTTGAACCTCTGCTCTATATAGCCTCAGCTGCCACCATACTCCCCCTTTGATGTCTCCCCCTCCTCCTCAGCACCCCGGTTTGGCTTCCAGGTCCCATCCAACATACAGTGATCATCAAAGTCCTTATCCTCCACACCACTTTTATCAGACAGTGATATGTCATTGTGGGCTCCTTGGCCCCCTTCCAATTGCCTCCTCTGTATTTTCCCCAAGTGCCACTGATGTCATGGCTACCACTGCCTCTAGCACTATCACCATGGCAACAAGTACCACTATTACTACCACCATGTCACATTCCAGAGGGCATACAGACCTCCGGAACGTCTAGCAAACATCACATAGGCAGATTACAGACCAGGAACCAACATAATACTTTATTACACATGTAATATAGTAACATGACAGTAAAGCAGGGCAAGCAGGTTAGGCAATAGTGGTAACACTACCACTGAACCAACTGCAACGGTAGACTAGAGACCAAACCCTCAGGGCAGAGAGCCAGCAAGCCCCATTCTTTACAGAACCCCAGGTGAAGGGGATATATATATGGCCAAGGACTCACTGGTCGCACCTCCAGGATGGTCCTGGTATACTTGGCCACTATCTGCAAAGAACCACGCTGGTACAAGCACCAGTGAACCAGACAACAACAGCAGGACTGGAACCCAAACAAACTAAGGACATGGATCAGACAAGACAAATGGGGACCAGCACACAAGCAGATGCCTGGACCCCATGTGGAATGGAAGCATGGCAGTCACAGCCAGAGCTGCACACATAGACTAGATGTCTTCCCTAAGGAGGAGCCAGGAGCCCTCTCATTAAAGCACAACATATATGGGAACAGAAGCAGTAAGGTACTGCCAGGCAAGACACACAGGATCAGAAGAAGTTGAGCACTGCCAGGCTACACATGGAACAGACAGGACAGGTACAGAAGATCAGGCAAGGCATAGACAAGGATACAACAACAATGCTCTACCAGGCGATACCACATAGAAGAGCAGATGGCAAAACCCCCTGTGTGAGCAGCAAGGGGCTACACAAGGCACAAGACAGACTGACCACAAGCCCCACAGCTCACAGATCGAAATAGCTGCATAGCGAGGTCACCTGATAAGCCACACCCAGGGACAGACCAGGGAATGTTAACCCTACCAGAACCAGGAGAAACAAGAAGCACAGCACGCCCCAAACAACAACCAGCATACACAGGATAACTGTAGCCAGTACGAGGTTACAGGTATCCAGCCTACACATCAACAAGGAGTGACAGAACCGCACTGATAATGCAATACAATGAATTAACTAAAACTGCATGGTATAGAGACACAATACAAACAAGATGAATTAAACTGTTATATTTATGCACTGAAATGTACTGAAATGCCCGATTCCAAGTGGTGACTGCTATGAACAAACTGGCAAAATACAATGATCTGTCTAATTTTACATTGTAGCAAAATTTCAGCAGTTTTTTTTCAGAGACTAAAGAAATACAATTATACGTTCTCTTCTGTGAACGCAGTAGTATTGAAGCACTGAAATTTGTTGAAGTTCTGCCTTAATTATAAATTACAGTAAAGTTTAAAACTTTTTTTTTCTTTCTTTCTTTTTAGAAAACGGAGTAATTGTGCTGCATTTGCTATTGGCGCTGGTAAAAAGCCTATAAAACAGTTAGGAACTGTAGAAACATGATGTTTTATTTAAAAAATAAGGCTGGCTTTTCATGTACACAAAAAAATAAGGTTGATGATAAGGTTGATGAAGAACTTTCCACTTGTTGGCAGCACCTACCCTATTCTTTCATTGATAACAATCCTGATTTTTCTACTTGTTGATTCAATCTACCTAACTAAATATGTCATTATACTGTCCCTGCAACACCTAGATTGCTAGCTTGTCACTATACTTTCCTTATAACATCTAGATACCTAACTCATGTCTGTAATTCCTTTTTGCCACACACATCCAAGACACATGCTATTAGATTGTAAGCCACACTCTGGCATGTGATCAAGGCCAGAAACTAAAGGATCTGCAAAAAACTTGCCCCTGATTGGCTAACAGCCTGTCTGTAAGCCTCTGTGCCAATCATAGCAAGCCCCTCTCTACACCCCAGAGTCATGTGATGTTCCATCTTCACCCCTCCCCCGCCATTTCCCCACCAATTTAAACAGCTAAAAAGGTACTAGCACTGTTTTCCAAAAATTTGTCTGAAGCAAGTTGCCAAAACTGGCAACAGAATTTTTGTGAAATACATAACAAATCTGATTAGTTCAAAATCGATTCACTCATCTCTAATCCAATTCGAAATTACACAATACGAATTAGGAGAGACTAATTCAAACCAAAACAACAGAATCAAGCAAAAAACACTGGATATTAATGTAGACATATTTCTGAGGTCAGACCATTCTTTCAGTTTTTTTTTTTTTTTTTGCCAAAATATGGGTTTTATTGACTTTAGTTGTTCATAATATTTTTGCTCTTGGATCAATGTTGTAAATTAATAATTTGCTTGTTTTTACTTGTGCCTTTGGTTTGTAGATATCAAAACATTTCTGTAACATCAAACCTTCCCTTTCGAGTGTTTGTTTTGTAAAATAATAAAAAGTATTATTAACATTGTCTAAATTTGCACTATGGGAACAGAAAACACATTGTAAATCAATAGAAATATTTTGTCTGTCATAGATTAAGAACTCTTAGCTATCAGGTAAACATGTTCAGGAAGTGTTTAAAAATGGGTGTAAACCTCTATAGTCAATCAATTTCAGTTTCATTATATGGATAAGCTATTAGGTTAAGTCAGTGAAAATGTGCTCTCAGTGCTCCGAGAGCTAGAAATGTGGGTAAATAAATAACATATAATCACCTCTGCAGGCCTTTAGGGACAATTAAAATGTATTTAATATAAACAAAATAAACACAATTTACAGCTAAAATAAAAACAATATAATATAATATAAAACATATAGAAAAGAAGACCATGTATTTGCACTCTAAGTTCATTGTAAATGTGGCACCAATAAGATTTTTAGATAAAGTACAGGAAACAGCATCCAATTCAAGTGGAGAATAGTTTCACTTTATTCCATCACCTTGGTACATGCTACGTTTCGGCTTATCCTCAGCCTTTATCAAGCATAACATACACCTTAAAGGGGTTGTCCGAGTTATGACAAAAAATATATAGCACTGTAAATCTGATGGGCAGCAATATATAACTAAGTTAAGCAAGTTTTAGGCAAAAAAATCCATATTTCCTCATTTCCCTGGTTCTCTTCTGGTCTTTGTTTACATGCAATAACAACAATCTCAGCCCCTCCCCCTTCTCCCTCCTCTGCAAAGGGAATGAATACAAGTGCTGAGTGACATGTCTGCCTGCTGGAATACTCAGCAGCATGTTGTATGTGTAGGACTACAAGTCCCAGCTGTACAATGACACTGCTAATACATACAGGAATTTCTCCCTACCTGTTCTTGTACAATACAATTCCTCTACAGCTCTTGTGCCCAGCCTTTGTCTCCTCTCACTGCTGCAGCTACTGCTTGTTGTAAAACCTTGAGCCCTCAGTGTGTTCTGGCTGAAGGGGTTAATGTTTTATCTGAACGAAACCAGGGATAGAGCAGATAGCAGCCCGGCAAAGAAAGGGGGCGTGGCCAGTGACGTCTCGTGTACAGACTGTTATCTGAACTCTGAGGCTTGTGATCAAAACATCACAGAGCAGAGAGATAAGGTGACATCACAGGTCATGTGACCCTCAGTCAACTCTGAGAAACCAGCAGCTCTAGAAACACAAAGTATATGGGAAAGTTGTTATACCTGACAAGTTAGAAACATATAAAGAACAAAAAAATAACTCGGACAACCCCTTTAACATTACAGCCTTAAATACCCTTACACCAGTGACATCATGAGGTGGAGAAAGAGGAGGGGCTGTCAACACCCCAAAAAAAGGTAGATCACAAGCACAGAACTGTAATAAATACATTGGTATAGAGGTAAAGGACAAATAGTAACATAGGAACCATCCATAAATCAATATAATCATATGTTCCTCACCATCATTTCTTTTCAAAACATCCAGGGGAATAATCGGAAATATGCGCATGCGCAGTGGGCCCCAAACCACGATACTAAGGTACACGTGACCGGGCCGGATCACGTGACGCTGTGGAGGCAGCCCGGACGAGGCGCGCGCTTTCCTACTTACACTATGCTGGCGTGCTGCGTGGTTTGGGGCCCACTGCGCATGCGCATATTTCCGATTATTCCCCTGGATGTTTTGAAAAGAAATGATGGTGAGGAACATATGATTATATTGATTTATGGATGGTTCCTATGTTACTATTTGTCCTTTACCTCTATACCAATGTATTTATTACAGTTCTGTGCTTGTGATCTACCTTATTTTTTTTGGGGTGTTGACAGCCCCTCCTCTTTCTCCACCTCATGATGTCACTGGTGTAAGGGTATTTAAGGCTGTAATGTTAAGGTGTATGTTATGCTTGATAAAGGCTGAGGATAAGCCGAAACGTAGCATGTACCAAGGTGATGGAATAAAGTGAAACTATTCTCCACTTGAATTGGATGCTGTTTCCTGTACTTTATCTACTGAATTTGGGAGCCATTGGGACCAGACTCCAGGAAGAAACGTGCATCTAAGAAAAATGCCAGCCACTGAACAGGTGCTGTATCACTACCTTTATCCATGTCAATAAGATTTTTAGTTAGTTAGTAATATATACACTGGAGGTAAAGCTAGGGACACTGGGGGCAATCTAGTGGCACTGGGAGGCAAGTTGGTGGCACTGGGGGTACCTGGAAGCACTGGGGGGCAAGATGGTGACACTGGGGAGCAAGCTGGTGGCACAGGGGCCTGATGGTATAGGGAAGCTGATGACAGGTATAGATAGATAGATTACTTGATTACTAAAATAATCATTTGCTGCAGCCCTACTCACCTCCACCAATCCCCTGTCACTGTCATTCTGACACTGCTCCAGTCCACACTGCTATTCACCTTCACTTTTAGGTAATGGCCCAACACATTGGAAGTGCTTAAAAAAGCATTGATCAGCCAATCACTGGCCTTGGCAGGTCTCTACTGGCCAGTGATTGGCTGAGTAGGACTTTCCTGGCATTTATGGCAAGTCAAGTTGGGACCAGGAAGGGAAAAGCAGAAGGGACCAGATGATTAATGGAATGATAGCAGCAGGGGATCAGTGGAGGTATGCAATGATTTTTTAAATGTAATCAGTCATCGGTTTTATGGTGACCTAGCCAAGGGAGGCATAATCTACTGATTAGTCCCCTTTTCACTTTTTTTTAAAGGCAACTGTCATTTTTTTTTTTTTTTTTGCTAATGGGTAAGGACAGGCATAGGGAACAATTTAATATTTTACTTTATTTAGGGAAAACCTTTATATATAGACTAGAAAACTAGGGTTGAAATGTCCCTTAGCAGCTGTTTCAGAGCCGCTCCTAAAAGACATCCGTCTACCTAACAGCACAGTGCTGCACTGACTAGGAAGACGGGCTGGGAACTGGCGGGCGCCTGCCCTGTTCCCTCATATAGTTGGGCTAATAAAGTGATAAATAGAGTATATACTTATTTATTCATATATATATAAATTTCATTCCTACTCACTGATCATCGTGGCCACCATTGTGAGTGAGCTCTTCTCTTGTACTCCCAGTGTGCTGTGTAATTAACCAGCCACTGGGAGTGCAGCTAATTGCTGTGCATCCTGGGACATGCAGGTGCTTGATTCTGTTATGTGAGCTACTGCTTGCACATAGACAGGGAAGAAAGTCTTCCAGATAAGCAGATAAGTGACTAAAAAGAGTTTTAAAGGCTATGTACGCCTTCAGAGACATTTTTTAATTTTTTTTAATGATTGCATTTTACTTATATTGAGCTAAAAATCCTTTTTAAATTGGTCTTTATTACAAATATGGAACTGGTTTTCCTGTACAGTGATGAGATGCTCTAATAGAGGGATCTGAATTTTCTTTCTGTTATGTCAGCCAGCTAATCTGATGGGCTCATTATCTCTGCTCTCTGACATTATAAACACTCAATTTAGTTTAGTTCTTATCTTACTGATAAGAATGTGGCTTAATACTTAAGATACTGGAGGATTTTTCATTTTTGCATTTTCATTTTTCTTCATTTTTACATCTTCATTTGTCTTTCTGGAGCCATAATGTTTTTATTTTTCTATTCACATATCCATATGAGGGTTTGTTTTTTGTGGGAAAAGTTGTACTTTGTAATGACACCATTTAATATGGTATACAATGTAGTGGGAAGCTGGAAAATTTTCCAAGTAGGGTGAAATTGGAAAAAAACTGCAATTCCTCCAGAGTTTTATGGGTTTTGTCCCCAAAGCTTTCCCTATGTGGCAAAACTGACCTGTTCCCTTCATTCCCTGGGTCACTATCATTACAACAATACCACACATATATAGGTTTTATATGTTTAAGAAAAATTTTTTTACATCACCATATTCTGACCCCCATACGTTTTTTAAACTTAAGTCTACTGAGCTGTGTGGGGCCTAAATTTTTGTGGGATGATCTGTAGTTTTTATTAATACCATTGGAGTGTGTGTGTCATTTTGATAACATTAAAATTTTTGCGGTAAGAGAAGCAATGAAAAAATAGTAAATTGACGATTTTAATACGTATTAGTATTAGTGATTAGAGATAAGCGAACCATGCAAAATTTTATTCGCCGAACATTTGCCAAACTTTTCCTAAGATTCGTATATTCGACGAATAGATTTGTTGAATTTGCGTACAAAATATACGTAATTATATGGCTTTTAGCGAACATTGCATACGAAAATGATGGGCTTTGCTGGAGAGGAATAGTGGAGCAGGAGGAACGCTCTGAGTCTGACCCCTGGCTTCATATGGATACTGTATCAGCAGATGAGAGCAGATCATCCGGCTGAAACTGAGATGAGCGCGCCATCCATTTCACTACCTCATCCACTTTCTCCTCCACTACAATTTTGCGCCTTGGTGGGTTAGCCTGGTGGAAAAACGGCCAAGTATTGCAAATACTACAAGTAGATGCTTCGGCTACAGGTCCTTTTGCACTTCTGCCCTGTGCCACCTTCTCCTTTTTTTTAGAGCTCGAGGTCTGGCTGGAACCGGACTCCTTTTGCTTATCCATTCCAGACATTTTTCAATTGCAGCTGGTCTTTGTCCCTGTATCTCCCTATCTCTCCCTGTCTCCCTGCCTGATTAATTTCTAGCCCTGAACTGGCCCTGCCAATTGCCGTGCAGTATCCCTGATATGTGTAATATGGATTCCCAGAGCAATTACACTCCAATTTTCACAAAACATGTCTCAGAGTCTCAGACTTCACACACAGTGCTTCTGCTCATCTCAGCAGTCGCAGCAGAAGTGATGCGTCACTGGCTTACTGAGCCTGAGCCAATCAGAGCAAGCCCTTCCCACTAGGTCAGATGACCGCTTTCTTCCCGGGCTTTTGCGCACGATAAACGAACTAACAGTAAAAGTTCGCTAATGAATTGAATTCGTACACAATAGCCTATAATTTATAGGGCAACTACATAGCGAATGTGTACAAAGCCGAAGCAAATCCGAAAATTAGGTGATTCGCTTCGGCTTTGTACGCATTCGCTATGTAGTTGCCCTATAAATTATACGCTATTGTGTACGAATTCAGTTCATTAGCGAACTTTTACTGTTAGTTCGTTTATCGTGCGCAAAAGCCCAGGAAGAAAGCGGTCACCAGACCTAGTGGGCAGCTTAAAATTTCCCAGATTCAATACGAATCAACAAATCGACGAATAGATTTGCTCATTTCTAACGGTGATGATGTTTTAGAGACTATTACTATACTCCCATAATTCTGTAATTGCTGATCTCTTATGTTGGCCTGCCACCTACTGGCTAACATAGAAACTGCAGCTCTAATACGCTGGGTCTTCGGAGAGACCCAGCCTATTTGAAATAGTGACCAACATCCCTGGTTGCTTTATAGGGATGCCAGTCTTAACTTGAAAGTGCACTTTTCTAGGTTTTTCACCCTTTAGATGCCATGATCACATTTCACATTTGAATACAGCATCTAAAGGCTGTAATGTCCATGTTCGGCATTACTGTTGGTCGCGGACATTAGTCATAGGCCTCTGCTGTTTTAAAAAGCAGAGACTTGTCAGCTATGGCACCTGCTGCACGCATGAGTTAAAGACCCCACCATGTCCTGGATTTAGTTGTTAGTAAGCTGGGACTAGCTGCTGAAAGCAATGGAGAAAGCAAAGGAGATGCCATGTATGTACTTAATTAACTTGTTGGTAGCATTCTATGTCTCTGCCTCTAGTTTGGCAACTTAATGTTAAATGGAGCAAGTGGACAGATTGAGACATCCATCTAGTTTTCAGCAGAGCCATAGCTAAGTTGCTGTTTTTTGCAGCCATTCAGGTCATTATGTTATATCAGTGCCTGTGTTTATGTTCAAGTGTAGCTTCAATGAGATGTAATCATCACTTCTTATGGTAAGTTTAAAAGTTATGTTGGAAAACATAACCTGGAGAATGAGCGGTCCTCATAATTCTGAACATCTCTCCTACAAAGAGGCATTGTGGCATTGTACAAATGTCTAGAAAAAAACATATTGCATGGTCTCCATATTCTGGAGAATGCAGGAACCTTTATAAAGTTTACCCCAGGCGGCAGAGAAATTTCACCCATTCACTGAAAGAGGTATGGTCATTGCTTCATGGGAATTCCTACATTCTGATTGGCTATCAAGCTAAGGTGGACAACAAACTAGAGCCAGATAACTGAGGAAAAATCAAGTAGAATAAGAACCGGCATCAGAATAAATAGTAGCTAGACTCAGTATAGATTAATTCAAAAAATGACTAATTAAGGAGGAGGCAAGACCAATGCTTAAACAGATAAGGCAAATGATATCTCCCCTGAAAATGGCAATAAAGCAATGAAAACCATGTGTAGATGTGGACTAGCACAAGATGGGGGAAATGTTGGTAGTAACAGAGAAATCATGAATGCAACAGTCAAAGTTACTGGCAGAAGACTATCATAATGATTTTGTGTTTAGTATAAGTAGATAGAATATTTGTTTACCTTCTGCTTTATATTTTAAAAATCATGCATTCCTCAATAGTTGAGAATACAGCTAGATTTAGCTGAACATTAGGAATCCTTAAGGTAAAGGACTATAAGCACTTTAAATTTTGTTTGTGCTCTTACAAAAATGTAAAATATGTATGAAGGAACATAAATAAAATAACTAAAATTGATTTCCTTTTAATGATGCCTGAGTGGAAGCAAATTGCTTAATCATTTCTCTTTGTTTAGGTTTACATTAAGTTATTTTATTATCTTTACTGATTGTAGCCTAAGGGGTAGGTAAATTAAGAAGGCCAAGCCTTTACATTATATCATTATGGAGAAAGCACAATATTAACAGTGCAATTAAATATGTATGCAACATTTTCTATTTCTTACTAAGATGTCAGTTTCTAGTAAGAAACTCCTTATTTGTATCAGTTTCTACTGTGCATTATTGCAATTTTCTGTCTCAGTTATTTTGTCTTAAATATTCTCATCAGTTGTATATGATTACCACAATCAGTTACCTTTTCATACCCATTTATTCTATACAATAACCTTGATTTAAACCCAATTTAGATATACATTTGACAGTGAAAGCTACTGTCAGAACCCTATTAGGTTTGTAGCATATTTTTTGTTATATGATATTTAGCCAATTTCCTAAATCAGCCACGACATTACTTGTGAAATTCTTCCATCTGCAATTCACACAGATGAGAATAACTGAAAGTTTTCTATTTTCTAGTTTCTTTCTGTATTCTGCATTTTTCTGTGTTTTTGAGCACAGTACTATTGTAATGTCTTTAAAAAATCTTAAATTTTATTAAATAATATACCATAAAAAGAAGAGGTAGAGCATTTTGAAGCATTATGCTTTAGTTTAAATGTGTTACGTATATTATACACATACATTCAAATTAGGTTAGTACTAAAGCAAATTCCATGTTCCATTATCTTAATTGGGAGAATTCCTTATAAGTCCATATACTTACAAATTTTAAAATTTTCATATTGGAATCATATATTTGACACATTTTTGCAGCATGCAAAATTATTCCAAACTATATCATTTCTAAAATAATGGTTGCTCACCATTCAGACATTCTTGGAGAATCTGTAAAATATGACACTTATTCCACTGTCCATAAAAAATATATCTCTGTGTGTCTTTTTTTAACACTAGGGGTACTCAAGCAGATCATTATGATTGTAATCATCAATTTATGGCACACGCTAAAGACTCCTAAACACATTCATATCAGTATATTGAGCTATTGACACATATTACTTATACTCTTTATCATTCATTGTGGTTTTCTAATTTATACATTAAAAATGTTGTCTGTCCATGTCCAGAAAAAAATAACTATTCAGGTTGCCAAGTCTTACTAAGTCTGGTTTTGGCAGGAATTATTGCTTTCTTGCTGTCTTACAATTATACCTTTTTATATACCTGCAACTGATGTAGAAAATGGAAAATGAGATGGGCCTACCGGCCTGTCCCCTTCCCCTCCCACATCTCACCCACAATTTTAGACCTTCTGTGAGCAGGGAGAAGTCTCTGATTCTGCAGTGCAGAAATCTAGAAATACAGAAAATTCTGAATGGTTCACAAACTTTCTAACACTGTTGTAGTTTTATTAAAAAAAAAAAAACTAGCTTTGGTCAGGACTAGTATTTTGATAATCCAAAAAGAAGAGTGAACCTGGATCACACATCCTCATGCTATGCTTTGATCTAATAACTGTTTCTAAGCATAATTAACATTGCTTCTCAGAATCATAAATAGTATACAGACCCCTATGTTGCATGCTTAAATGAGGCATTAGTATATATTTTGATAAAAAAGCATAAGCCCACTCACCACGACAAGGTTGCCTCCTCAAGTGGGAACCTACTAAAAATTTGTTGCGGTGACCACCGGTGCCACAACACCACCGCAGCAGGCGGCGGGATCCAGCAGCCAAACAGAACCCTGGCTGCTTGGCAATGCAACCCTAATACTGGGCCCCACTAGCACAGCACCACAGCAACAATGGCCTCCACACCGCACCAAGTGAACAGTTGTCAAAGCTCCCCTTATCATATGCTCTCAGGAACTCCAACTGAGAGCTGGTAGGAATTTGTCAACCCTTATGAAGCCTCCAGCTAATTAAGATCACCTGGGCCAAATGGGAGGAGTGCTAATACCAGAGTGCAAAAAAGGAAAGGAACTATAAAATATACAAAAACAATTAACCCTGATCACACCTCCTCGTGCTATGCTTTGATCTAATTTCTTCTCAACATAATTAACATTGCTTCTCAGGATCATAAATAGTATACAGACCCCTATGTTGCATGCTATGCAGGAGGCATTAGTATTCAATTTGATTAGTTCCTGATAGCATATGATAAGGCGAGCTTTGACAACTGTTCACATGAAAGCGATGCTGCGTGGTAGCCATTGTTGTTATGGTGCTGTGCGGGTGGGTTGTGGGGCCCAGTGCCAGGGTAGCGTTGCCAAGCAGCAGGTTGCAGCTGGTGCAGTGCTGTGGTGCTGGTGGTTGCTGAGCAGTGCCGCACCAAATTTAGAGTAGGTTCCCACTCGAGGAGGCAACCGTGTTGTGGTGAGTGGGCTTATGCTTTTTGATCAAAATTTATATTAATGCCTTATGTAGAGCATAGGTCTGCATAGTATTTATGATGCTGAGAAGTGATGTTAACCCTTTCAGTACCGGGCCACTTTTCACCTCAAATCCCAGGCCGTTTTTTGCAAATCTGACATGTGTCACTTTATGTGGTAATAACTTTGGAACGCTTTTACTTATCCAGGCCATTCTGAGATTGTTTTCTCGTCACATATTGTGCTTCATGACAGTACTAAATTTGAGGCAAAATATTTCATTTTTATTTATGAAAAAATGCCAAATTTACCAAAAATTTGGAAAAACTAGCAAATTTCCAAATTACAATTTCTCTAATTTCCAAATACATAGTAATACATCCGAAAATAGTTATTATTTTACATTCCCCATATGTCTACTTTATGTTTGAATCATGTTGAAAATTACATTTTATTTTTTTGGGACGTTATAAGGCTTCTAAGTTTAGAATCAAATCTTAAAATTTTAAGAAGATTTCCAAAAGCCATTTTTTTATGGACCAGTTCAGTTATGAAGTCACTTTGTGGGGCTTATATAGTGGAAACTCCCCATAAACCACCCCATTTCAGAAACTACACCCCTCAAGCTATTCAAAACTGATTTTACTAACTTTGTTAACCCTTTATGTGTTCCATGAGAATTGATGGAAAATTGGAATAAAATTTCAAAATTTCATTTTTTTTGCAGATTTTAAATTTTAATCCATTTTTCTTTGAAACATAACAAGGAATAACAGCAAAATAAAATTCAAAAACTATTACCTCAATTCTGTACTTTTTAGAAAATACCCCATTTGTGCGCAAAACTAATGTATGGGGGCACAGCAGGCTTCACAGTGGAAGGAGCACCATATGGCTTATGGATAGCGGAATTAGCTGGAATAATAATTGGGAGCTATGTCGCACATGAAGACCCCCTGAGCTGGCCCTACAATGGAAAAACCCCCAAAAGTGACCCCATTTTGGAAGAGCACCCCTTAAGGAATCTTCAAGGTGTGTGGTGAGCACTTTGAGCTCAATGGTTTTTCCTAGAATTAGGATTCACGCGGAAGTGAAAATTAAAAATTGCAATTTTTTGACAAAAAAGTTGCTATACACCCACATTTTTCACTTTCACAAAGGGTAACGGGACAAAATGCACCCCACATTTTGATCACCATTTCCCCCCGAATACGGCAACACCCCATATGTGCTTGTAGCCCAATGTACCGGCGCACAGCAGGCTTCACAGTGGAAGGAGCACCATATGGCTTTTGGAGAGCGAAATTAGCTGGAATAATAATTGGGAGCTATGTCGCACATGAAGACCCCCTGAGCTGGTCCTACAGGTGAAAAACCCCAAAAGTGACCCCATTTTGGAAAGAGAACCCCCATACGAACATTTTAAGTGGTAGAAAGGGTACTTTTTCACAAACTGGGGTCTCACAGAAGGCAGAAATGCAAGTAACTGCATTTCAAAGCACACATTTGTGAAAATGAAGAATTACAAGCAGACCCCAATTTTTCAGATTCACAAGGGGTTAAAGGAGAAAATGCACCCCAATACATGTTCCCCTTTTTTTTCCATTAAAACAACACCCCATTTGTGCTTGTAGCCCACTGTATGGGCGCACAGCAGGCCACCAGAGGCAAACAGCAATATATGTTTTTTTTAGGCCAGAATTAACAGACATGTCTCATTTAAATCACTCCTGAGGTCCCCAGAAATTAAAAACCCCCACAAGTGACCTCATTTTGGAAAGAGCACCCCCGTACGAACATTTTAAGTGGTCGAAAGGGTCCTTTTAACTAAACAGGTGTCTCACAGAAGGCAGAAACACTTGTAAAAGCTTTTCAAAGCACACATTTGTGAAAATGAAAAATTACAAGCAGACCCCAATTTTTCAGATTCACAAGGGGTTAAAGGAGAAAATGCACCCCAATACATGTTCCCCTTTTTTTTCCATTAAAACAACACCCCATTTGTGCTTGTAGCCCGCTGTATGGGCGCACAGCAGGCCACCAGAGGCAAACAGCAATATATGTTTTTTTTAGGCCAGAATTAACAGACATGTCTCATTTAAATCACTCCTGAGGTCCCCAGAAATTAAATACCCCCACAAGTGACCCCATTTTGGAAAGAGCACCCCCGTAGGAACATTTTAAGTGGTCGAAAGGGTACTTTTTACTAAACAGGTGTCTCACAGAAGGCAGAAACACTTGTAAAAGCTTTTCAAAGCACACATTTGTGAAAATGAAAAATTACTAGCAGACCCCAATTTTTCAGATTCACAAGGGGTTAAAGGAGAAAATGCACCCAATGCATGTTCCCCATTTTTTCCCCATTAAAAAAACACCCCATTTGTGCTGGTAGCCCGCTGTATGGGCGCACAGCAGGCCACCAGAGGCAAACTGCTAAATGTGGTTTTTGCAGGCCA
>ONZH01006716.1:0-16547 GCA_900303285.1 Rhinella marina
TTACAGAGAGGTTAGATTGTGTTTGGAGTGTATTGTTGAGAGGCTGTGATAGTGGCGTAATAGTGCGACTTGGGCGCGTTATATGCACCCAGACATGCTTCCCCTGCTGTCCCAGTTGCATTCCAGCAGTGTTGGCATCCTTTTCTGAGGTTCCAGGGTGGACTTGGTGACCTCCAAGTGGTCGAATTGAGATTTCCAAGTGGCGAGCATTTTTTTCCCATAGACTTTAATGGGATTCGATATCCGGTCGAATAGTCGAATTTCGCAGTCTATTCGAATCGAATTTCGAACTTTCGAATATTTCACTACTCGCTCATCTCTAGTTATAACTCAATAGTTTATGTGAATAGTGGGCTATATTGTAGAATGTTTCTGCTTTTCAGTGTAGCTGAAGGAACCACACTGATAAATGGTGATATGATCTCCAAAGAATTGTAAACAATCCTGCTGACTTTGACTTACCATTCCTCCTCATTTTGTGGGACATATCCAGATATTAAAAACACTGTATAGCAATCACACTGAAATTCCAATGTCAAGAGATCTAACATTGTAGCCTGCTCTTGTGTTTGAGGGTTAAATGTGATATCAGCAAAAAGTTTTTCAAGAAGTATCAGGGACATCAGTGATTCATTTAAGTACTCATATTCTTGAGTAGCAAGTTTTCCATGCAAAATAAATTCAGTAGAGATAACCTTCTGGAAAGAGGGTTTGAATGCACTTAGCATGAGCAAATAAATCTCATTAAGAAAACGGCAAAAAAGGAGAAATATTAGAAATAAAGCACAAAACAATAAATACATCAGATGAAATCTTTTTTTCACCTTCTAGATATTAATGACCTGTTGACTGGATAGGTCATCATTATCAGATCCATGGAGGTTCAACACCAGGAAATCCCAATGATCAGCTTTCTGTGGCAGCGATTGGCATCGGAAACAAAACAGTGTACTCAGCCAGAAGCAGAAGGCTTTGTCTACTGTGCAGTGGACATGCCGGGCTACTGCAGCTCATTCAAGTGAAAAGTGGAAAACTCCTTTAAATAGCTAGAGAAAGTAGCCTTTATTGGTATCACATTGACATAAACCAGTGCTTGATTTGATCTCTCTTTTACATAGCAATCCTATATTTGAAGTCAAAAACTTAATGTAAAAGTCTCAGTTACCTTAACTAGTCGAATTTGTGTGGGGGAGCCTGGTAAGAGTTGGGATACATAGCTGTCTGTAGAATGATATATTCATTTAGAATCAAGCTTGGGATTCTTTCCACACTGTTCTGCAGAACAAAACCTTTTTCCAAAGAGTATCTGCAAAAAAAATATGACTTTGCTTCCCAGAGACCCAGCCACTACCATCCTGCTTACCATACCTGCTTTTGAGCACAGAGGGTTTGGCCAATAGTCTAATATGTGTGGGGAGCTTCCGAATCACATGGACATATGATGTTGACAAAATGAAGCATCAGGTTAAGTGAATATTTTGTCCGATTCTTTTGTTCTCCCAAGTCACATGTCTGGTAGTGGCTTTCTCTGCTCTCCTCATTAAATACGCATACATGTTAGGCCAAGCCAAATGAGTATAGGGGAGTTTGGAGAGATAGTTGTTGGTCGATCTATCCACTTAGAATCTAGCTTTGGATTTTTAGCGCACTAAACCACAAGATGCAAGAGTAACAAGCACAGAAATTAGGAACAAATATAACCTCTGAAACATAGCGGTAGTTCTAGCTTTTACTGAAACAGCTTCACCATAAAAGAAAAATTACAAATGATTGCCAGGTCTAATTATTTTATGGCTAAAACATGTTGATAATTATTAGTGTTGAGCGAGCATGCTCGGCCGAACTCGCTGTTGGCCGAGCATACCTACGCTCGGGTGCACTCGGTGTTCGGCCGAAACCGAGTGTACTCGAGCGCACAGCTTGAGTCCCCTAGACGGATCCGTCATGACCCCAATGCAAGTCAATGGGGACGGATCCGTTTGGTGTGACACACTAGTAAACGGATCCGTCCCCATTGACTTGCATTGGGGTCATGACGGATCCGTCCTTACCTTTCCCTGCAGCTCCCTCCTCCCGTCCAGCAGGTGGTGCTGTGGTAAAAATTACCACTCTGCGCGCCGTCTTCCTGCTGGAGCAGGTTGGGAGCTGCCTGGGAAGGCAAGTATGTCTCTGTGTCTGTGTGTTTTTTTTTTTTAATTTGGGGCACTTCCGAGCGGGGGTGCCTGGTTTACTCCCATAGACTTCAATTATGCTCGGGTGCTCGGCCAGAGCACCCGAGGATACGAGCACCTTAGTGCTCGATCATCACTAATAATTATTATTATTAAATCCACAGTTCTAAAATCATTGGTGGTAATAAATCAAAATCCATTGTTGTTTTCCATCGATCAAGTAATTTTTTATTGTTTTTATTGATCAAATATTAATTGATCATTGACTCTTTTCATGTACTGTAGATCATATGTGTAGTGGATCTTGGTTAACACTCAAGCTTGTACTGACAAAGGGATATTCTGGTTTCAGTAAGTAAAGGTTAGGCTAGTTTCACACTAGCGTTTTTGCTGGATCCGGCAGTGTTCAGCAAAAATGCTTCCGTTACTGATAATACAAAAAACATCGGATCCAGTTGTATTATTTTTAAAATAGCCATGACAGTTCTGTCATGAACTTCATTGAAAGTCAATGGGGGACGGATACGTTTTCTATTGTGTCAGATGTGACTTGCATGGTGGGTCATGACTAGAGATGAGCGAGCACTAAAATGCTTGGGTGCTCGTTATTCGAGACAAACTTTTCCCGATGCTCGGGTGCTCGTTTCGAGTAATGAACCCCATTGAAGTCAATGGGAGACTCGAGCATTTTTTGCAGGGGACCAAGGCTCTGCCTAGAGAAGGCTGGGTGAAAACCTGGAAACATCAGAAAATGATGGAAACACCACGGAAATGGTCAGGAAACAGCAGGGGCAGCATGCATGGATGCCTCTGAGGCTGCCTAATCCCACCATTACCCCAAATTCTCCTGCAACAGCCTGATTGTTACCCTCATGGCATTTGTGCTCACCCAGACCAAGAAAGGCGAGGCACATGCCCATCACATGTTAGGGAAGCACTCAACTAGGTGCAACGAAGGTCCATCACCCATGCCCATGCTGGCACTGCTCTCCTATCCCCAGCCACACGATGCAGGCATAAGCCTGACACAGCATGGCGGTGACACCAACAAGTGACTGAGTTAGTATGCGGTAACGGGTGAGTTAGTATGGTGAAGCACCCAAAAATTTAGCCTGACACAACATGGCGGTTACACCACCAATGACTTTGTCCAAATGAGAATGCAGTGAAATGGCTTTTGTTGAGCCTCCAAAAAATTTTTTCTTTTCGGAATACATAAAGTCGACCCTCAGCAAAAATTTTTTTTTTAAATGTCGGTACTTGCGCTTCCTGAAAAATTGTTTTGGACTGTCTGTTTGACGCTCCTGAAACATTGTTTTACAGTGTCTGTAGTTGACACTGCGGAAAAATTGTTTGGAGAGAGGGCTTGTAGGTGGCCCTCTGGAAAAATTGTTTGGAGAGAGGGCCTGTAGGTGGCCTTCCGGAAAAATTGTTTAGAGAGAGGGCCTATAGGTGGCCCTCTGGAAAAATTGTTTGGAGAGAGGGCCTGTAGGTGGCTCTCCGGAAAAATTGTTTAGAGAGAGGGCCTGTAGGTGGCCCTCCGGAAAAATTGTCATTAAAGAGTGCCAGTTGGCCCTCTAAAAAATTGCGTTTTGGGTCAGCGTTAGGCAAAGACAAGGAGGAGGTAGGAGTAGGAGGAGTAGAGAAGAGGAATCGGATACATAAGTAATGCTAATCTTTAGCTGCTTTCCCCCAGAGATTTGAATTCCGGTGAAATCCAGGCTTTGTTAATTTTAATAAGCGTCAGCCTGTCAGCGCTGTCAGTTGACAGGCGTGTACACTTATCGGTGATGATGCCACCAGCTGCACTGAATACCCGCTCTGACAACATGCTAGCGGCAGGGCAGGCCAGCACCTCCAAGGCGTACAGCGCCAGTTCAGGCCACGTGTCCAGCTTTGAAACCCAGTAGTTGTATGGAGCAGAGTGATCGGTCCGGACGTTGGTATGGTCAGCTACGTACTCCCTCACCATCTTTCTGTAAAGCTCACCCCTACTCTGCCTAGACTGGGGACAGGTGACAGTGTCTTGCTGGGGTGACATAAAACTGGCAAAGGCCTTGGAGAGCTTTCCCCTGCCAGTGCTGGACAAGATGCCTGCTCGCCTCCTCTCCCTCGCTACTTGGCCCACAGAACCACGCCCCTTCCGCTAGCGGTGTCAGATGGGAAGGATTGTTTCAGCTTGTGCACCACGGCCTGTTGATATTGATTCACTCTCATACTCCTTTCCTCTACAGGGATGAGAGTGGAAAGGTTCTGCTTCTACCTTGGGACCGGGAGAGTGAACACCCAGTAATCGGTGTTTGAAAAAATTCTTCTAACGCGAGGGTCACGGGATAGGCAGCCTAACATGAAGTCTGCCATGTGCGCCAGAGTCCTAACACGCAAGAATTCCCTCTCCTCACTGGCCTGACTCTCCATTTCCTCCTCCTCCTCTTCAGCCCATACACGCTCAAGAGTTAAGAAGGACTGAGCATTGTACCCTCTTCTGTCTCGCCGACATTCTCCTCCTCTTCCTCCTCATCCTCATCCCCCTCCTCCGATACGTGCTGAGAAACAGACCGGAGGGTGCTCTGGCTATCAAGCGACTTATCTTCCTCCACCATCTCCTGTGACAAGCGCTAAGCTTCCGACTTCATGCTGAGCAGTGAGTTTTTCAACAGGCAAAGCAGCAGGATGGTGAGGCTGATAATGGCGGCATCGCCGCTGACCATCTGTGTTGACTCCTCAAAGTTGCTTAACACCTGGCAGATATCAGACATCCACGTTTAGAGCTACCGACTGAAGGCGCCGTGCCCACGGATGGTAATTCGGAGGAGGAGGTGGAGGAGGAGGAGGGGTCGGAGGAGGAGGCATAGTATGTCTGAGAGACCATTACCGAGGTAGGCCCCAGGGTCAGACTCGGTCCCAGCCTCCACCAAGTTAACCCAATGTGCCGTCAGTGATATATAGTGTCCCTGCCCGGCAGCACTTGTCCACGTGTCCGTGGTTAGGTGGACCTTCTCAGAAATAGCGTTGGTCAGGGCACGGATGATGTTCTGTGACATGTGCTGGTGTAGGGCTGGGACAGCACATCGGGAAAAATAGTGGTGGCTGGGGACCGAATACCGAGGGGCAGCCACCGCCATGAGGTTGCGAAAGGCCTCGATCTCTACCAGCCTACAGGGCAGCATCTCCAGGCTCAGCAATTTGGAGATGTGGACGTCGAGGGCTTGGGCATGTGGGTGGGTGGAACTGTATTTTCTCTTGCGCTCCAGCGTCTGCTGTAAAGACAGCTGAACGCTGCGCAGGGACACATTGGTGGAGGTTGTGGAGGATCGGGGAGGCGAAGGTGTGGTTTTCTGGCGGGAGGCGCTCGTGCCGGGGTCCTGGGCAGGGGGTTGACTAGCAGAGGCAGCGAGTGACACAGGGGAAGGAGCAGTGGTGTGACCCGCAGGAGGTGAACGGCCTTGGTTCCATTAAGTGGGGTGTTTAGCACTCATATGCCTGCGCATGCTGGTGGTGGTTAGGCTAGTAGTGGTGGCACCCCTGCTGATCTTGGTGTGGCACAGGTTGCACACCACAGTCCGTCGGTCATCCTCACTTTCTTTAAAAAACCTCCAGACTTGCGAACATCTAGGCCTCGCCACGGGAGCTTCACTACGTGAAACAGTTGCTGCTGATGCACCAGCTTTGGCCCTGCTTCTCCCTCTGGCCACACCACTGCCTCTTACAACCTGTTCTGGTGCAGCACTCGCCTCTGCCTCAGAAGCACTGTCTTCACTTGGCTTATCAACCCAGCTTGGGTCAGTCACCTCGTCATCCTCCGATTCCTCAGTCTGCTCCCCCCTCGGACTTCCTGCCCTGACAACAACTTCACCACAACCGTGTCTCCTCATCGTCTGACACCTCTTTACACACTTCTTCCACTAAGTCAACAATATCATCACCCACAGACTACAAGAGTTGGAAAACTTGGGCATCGGGAAAGAGGTCAGCAGCAACCTGAGAAGTGGTTTGTGACTCTGGGAAGGGTCCAGAAAACAGTTCCTCAGAGTATGCCGGATCGCATTCCAAATTTTCCTGGGAGGGGGCAGACTGGGGGGGAAGGAGGTTGAGGTGGAGGAGCCAGAGGAGTGCTCCCTTGGGTAACGTGGGTGGACTGCGTGGAAGACTGACTGGTGGACAAATTACTTAAAGCATTGTCCGCAATCCACGACATCACCTGTTTGCACTGTTGTGGTTTCAACAGTGCTCTACCACGTGTCCCTGTAAGTTGAGACATGAAGTTAGGGAGTGCAGCTCTGCGGCGTTCCCCTGCTCCCTCATCAGCAGGTACTGTCTCACCCTGCCCAGGACCACGGCCTCTGCCCCCTGCAGTAATTGAATGCCCACGCCCACGCCCTTGTCCTCGACCCTTAGCCCTGGGGTTCAACATTTTCTGTATATAAGTGTATTATATATACCAAAAAAAAAAAAATGGGCCAGCTGTACTGAAACCCACAAACTTGTTCAATCTGAACAAATTAATATATAGGTGGATAGGTTAGAGCAAAATTACGTATTTTATTACGTACCGTGCATTATGGAGCAATTACACTGAAACTATTAGATTAGGCAGACTTGGTCTGCTTAAGTGCAACCCAGACAAATGTCGCACAGAGATTTTTCTAATGTAGCTGTATCAGTGAGAGCAAAAGACCTTTTTTAATTACGTGACGTACAGTATGGGTCACCTGGACAGAAAATACGGATTGTGGTTTGTGGTGACTGGACAGCTGAACTGTGACACACAGAATGGTTCCACACAGCTGTATGAAATGGATTTGTATCTCTGAGATAAAACAACAAAAAAACTATTTTTTTTTTTTTTTAACGTGACGTGCAGAATATATCAGAGAGCAAACTTAGCCCCTGTTGACTGTGGCTATTTTCACTGCAACCCAGAAAAATGTCGCACTCAGATTTTTCTATATCACTGAGAGCAAAAAAAACCTATTTGCAGTCTCCCTGCAAACTGCTGCAAATATGGCGATAGCTGCAGTACTAGTGCCAGCCAGCCCAGCCAGAAGGAGACAAAAAAAGTGTCTTGTAGCCCTTAGAACGGCTGTTGGGTTCTTTTGAGATCACTCCTGCCTACAGAGAACTAAATCCTGGCCCTAACACTCTTCCTGAAATGCAGCAAATCTGTCCCGAACGACATCCAGACAGCCTCTGAGCCAGACGTCACTAGTATATTCCAGGGTCACCTGATCTGGAGAGTCTCCTGGCTAGTGATTGGCTGAGTTATAGGCGCCATAAATTCAAAATGCGGGAGATGCCATTTCTTCGAGCATGGCGAGATGCTCGTCCGAGCATCGAGCACATATGAGTACCCTAATGCTCGAACGAGCACTAAGCTTGGACGAGCATGCTCGCTCATCTCTAGTCATGACGGATCTTGCTCTGTATCCCATGAGGGAAAGAAAACAGCAGCTTGCTCTCCGATATGGGAATGCAATCTAATGGAACATAATGCATTCTAGCATTCTGTTCTGTTCAGTCACATTTTGTCCCCATTGACAATGAATGGGGACAAAACGGAAACGTTTTTTTCCAGTATTGAGACCCTATGACGGATCTCAATACCGGAAAATAGAAATGCTAGTGTGAAAGTAGCCTAGTCTTTGTATAATGAAAATGTACAGAATATTTTACCTATGTGTCACACTTTTAAAAATCTTTTCTTGCAGTTACTCCATATGAACTTTTTGTTTTTTACGCCCGTAGGATAGAAATCTGTCCTGGTTATGTGATTACACAGGCGAACAACTGATTACAAGGCACATCTATTATGTGCCTTTGTAACACCTGTATGACCATCATATGAAAAGGCAGATTGAAGGTTCTGATTGGATGACAGCAGACATCTTGAAATCAGTGTTTTTTTTTTGTTCTGGAGGTTTCCAAGGCACCAGAACATAAATATTATTGAGTTTCTCATTTATGTAGCGTATGCACCCCTTTATTAATTATACATATTTTTGTTGGTTCAAGGGTAAAGTTAATAATGATAATTTACTAACTGCTATTAGGACTGCCATTAACTGCTATTAGGATAGGATAGAAAAATATACGCATTAGAAGAATTGCTATCAAATGTTCTTTATGAGCCTTTCAATCCTTGAGGTTAGAAAAGAGTTGATAGGTTCAAGGGTAATGCAAATTTAACAAATTAATCTTGAGTACAGTAGATATAGTGGAGCAGATTTGCTAGTCCTGTGTAAAATATAGACACAAAATTTAGATCCACAAAATGTATAACATTGACTTAGACTGAATGATAAAGCTGGAGCATGGCTAGACACTATTGTCTAACTTTATGCCACGTATTGCTTAGCTTACATTGCAATAGAATTTTGTGCCAGAATTCTGGTGCAAAATGTTGCACCTTGATCCATACCCTTCTACTAAAGGCTCATGCACATGAACGTGTGCTGTCAGTGCCCATGCTGTGGACTGCAATTTGCGGTCAACAATGCATGGGCACTGACTGTGGGACCGACGCATTGGGATCGCGGACCCATTAACTTGAATGTGGTCCGCAATCCATATCCGACGGTCAGCACCGCAAAAAAGTAGTGCATGCACTACTTTTTTGCGGTGCAGAGGCACGGCCAGAAACACCACGGAAGCACACCGTAGTGCTTCCATAATGTTCCGATCCATGCCTCCGCTCCGCATCTCCGTGATTGCGGACTCATTGAAGTGAATGGGTCTGCGATCCGTGATGCAGGCTGCACACGGCCGGTGCCCAGCACCGGCCTTGTGCATGAGCCCTAAGTCACATTGCTTATCAGGTAAACCATGCCCTAGCTTGCCAACTGTTCAGAAATTCCTGGACAGTCCATGAAAATAGGGGACTTTTCCCAGTGTCCGTTAAAAAAAAAAATTAGTTGTGTCTGTAAATATTTTTGAGGTTGTTAATATTTGAATAGATCACAGTAGTTGCAATTATCATCATTTTAGCAGGTCAAAGCAAATGCTGTTAATGAGTTCATATCAGAATATGAAGCTATAGACCTGTATTACTTTGTATCTTTATCATTCAAAAAGGTTTTCTAGTTTGTCCATAATAAATGGTTGGTTTTCTGTGATTTTTGGATAAGTTTTCCACAAGAAAGAAAGATTCAGGTTGACAACTCTGGCTATGCCCCTCCATGAGCAAGGCATAGTGGATAACCTTTTTTTTTTTTTTTTATGCATTTGCTTTATAAATATTGTGGCAGTGTAACTAGCCAGAGAGCCATATGAGGGCCATTAACACTTGGGAAATAGGTTTTTCTCTCTGTTTGTATCAGCTAGGCTGGTAATGAAGGTAATTAGCAGGTAGCTGAGGAGCTCAGGTAAAGGTGGGCTGAGCTCCTCAATCAGGGGTCCCAGTCTGGAGAAGGAACAGGCTGTGCCAAGGCCTGTGGGAGCCAGGACCCTCTAACCCTGTGTGGGGTAGGCACTGAGTGTTGTTTTGGGAAGTTGGGTGGTACACCCAGATCCCAATAGAGAGGAAAACTACTGTGTAGTTAGTGGCCTAGGATTTGTGTTTATGCTTTTGACTGCTGTAAAAGCGACAATAAGTCTGGTTGTGTTCAGTTTGCACCCAAGTCTGAAGTTGGAGTGGCCTCTTGAACAGTGCCAACCATCTAAGCTGAGAGCTTAGTGACCCCAAGTTGTTACAATATGTAAAAACTGAAATGCAACATTTTGTTTCAAACTGGCGAGATTTTTGTTTGCAATAAGCTGAAATTCAAGAACAACCTCATGTGGGTCATTGTGGCACACTGGAAAGGTATCAACTCTCCTATTGAACATTGAATACAGGCACAAAACGGACACTGTACAGTCTATTGCCAATTTTCAAAATACAAATACACAGTGTAAAGATTTCCTAACACCAACTGCTATAGTTTTTTATTTTTAGGATTCACCCCTGGCATCACGTTGCCCTACATGAATCTGACCTTAAGTTCTGTACATTTGCTGAAAACATTTAGAAATTAATGTTCACCAGTCATTCAATATTGCATTTCATTCAATACACTTCCTATTCTATTTGCTGCCTTATTAGCCTACTTCATATTTGAGGAGGTTAAAGTAAATGTTCAACTGAATATCAACTGAAAAAATGCAGTTCCTCCACTCAGTTAAAATGGGTATATAAACAATCCATTTCACTGCGCTTTGTTGGAATCAGTAAAACGCAGCCTGGTTCAACTTATTATAAAATCTATTATTACCACTTCAGTAAAGTGTAATTAATCTTCTCAATCTGCCGAATGGAAACAAGCGTACAAACGAACATGCAATAAAATGATTAAATCTCATGATAAATGGTTTAGGTGTTTAACCAGATGAGTGACCAGAATTATATTTCATGTTACTTTATCCCTGTTTTCAGTTTATCTTTCATTTATTATGCTCAATTAGTTCAAACATAATTATTTGGAATGACTGCAATAATTCGCTAATTTATTTGCTAGCTATAGTAGCACATTTTCATGCTGGCTACATCACATTACAAACCTGCCAAAATATCTGGGAATATGTACTGTAGTTATATTGTTTTTACATTTGTGCAGAACCTTGTGATTGCAGATTGACAAAAGATAAATGAATAATTTAATATCTTAAATGTTTTGGCAAAGAGTGGCCTGTGAGGTTCTATTTATTGCAGATAATATGATGGCCTACAGAACATGGGGTGTATCCTTATAATGAAAACACTTTGAAAAAACTATTATTTTTTTCGGTGTGTTGATTTGTGTCATGAACACTTTTCAGAAACATAAGGTTTTTAGGTACCCAACTTCCTTTTTTCATATATTTTTAATTTGGCGCTATATACAAAGTTTTTGCTTGCGGTCAGTAGATGCAAACATTCTTATTTATGTCCAGAGGATGCAACCTGAATATACCTAGCTTTGCTGAAAGGTGAAAAGTGGATACATTTATAAATAGTGGCCAATCAAGTCCCCAATACACAGAGTTCCACTTTCTGTATTACAAATCAATCTCAAGCATATGATTGGGATAAACACCTCAATATGTCATCCATATTCCTTTATTTAATATTTATAACTACTTAAAATAGCTTAGCTTACAAAGTAGAAATATAAAAACCTTAGTCCATGCACTTTCTCCTGACTCGTCAGTCAGGAGATGCAATAGGTGCCATCATTTGTATGCATTCTAGATGGATTCCGCTCAGCGTCTTCCTTTTTAGGGCATATTCTCACAAGCAACAGGTTGTATAGTGTCTAGACAATCCTATGTAAACTAAACTGTCTGGACTACAAATTGATACAATTAGTAAATAGAGATGAGCGAGTAGTGTTCGATCGAGTCGGTATTCGATTGAATACTACGCTATTCGGCATACTCGATTTCAATCGAGTATAACGGCGATGGCGCACTTAGAATTCGTTTCCCCTCCCACCTTCCCTGGCGCTCTTTTTCCACCAATCAACATGCAGGGGGGGTATGACAGGCCCGCGGAGCACGCTGGCAGCGCGAAAACAGCGTCTACATGGATTGGCTGGAAAAACCATGTGACCTCGAATATTAAAAACTCAGCTCTTCCTGCTCGTTCGCATATGCTGCGTGAACTTAGTCAGGGACAGAGGCTGGAGAAGGGACAGATAGGTTTTAGCTGTTGGACAGGCAGGAGCGTGATTAAAAGCCCTTATCAGGGCTACTATAGTGCAGTACAGTGATAGCTTTACTACAATATACAGTCTGCAGAGAACGGTTGCTGTATTCAGGGATAGCTGCTGGAGTAGGGACAGAGAGAGGCATTAGTGGTGTATTAGGTGCTCTGCTACATACAAAATTATATTTGGCACTACTGTTCTGCGTTCTTTTTGGCTGCAAAACCCTGTTATATACCTAGTGTGTATATGCACCATCTGATCTGGCAGTATACGGCTGTGAATTTATTTTTTTTTTAAATATAGTTTATTTGGCTCTAGTGTTCTGGGTTCTGTGTGCCTGCAATACCCTTTTTGTATACCAGGTGTAAATACCCACCGTCTGACCTGTTAGTACACGGCTGTGTACCTAGAAATATAAAAAAAAAAAAAAGCCTTTTCATTGGCACCTGTACTTTGCGTTCTCTTGCAAAATAATTGTATATACGTAGTGTTCATACACACCGTCTGATCTGTTTGTACACGGCTGTGTACCTAGAAATATTTAAAAAAAAAAGCCTTTTCATTGGCACCTGTACTTTGGGTTCTCTTGCAAAATAATTGTATATACGTAGTGTTCATACACACCGTCTGATCTGTTTGTACACGGCTGTGTACCTAGAAATATATATAAAAAAAAAAGCCTTTTCATTGGCACCTGTACTTTGCGTTCTCTTGCAAAATAATTGTATATACCTAGTGTTCATACACACCGTCTGATCTGTTTGTACACGGCTGTGTACCTAGAAATATAAAAAAAAAAAAAGCCTTTTCATTGGCACCTGTACTTTGCGTTCTCTTGCAAAATAATTGTATATACGTAGTGTTCATACACACCGTCTGATCTGTTTGTACACGGCTGTGTACCTAGAAATATTTAAAAAAAAAAGCCTTTTCATTGGCACCTGTACTTTGCGTTCTCTTGCAAAATAATTGTATATACGTAGTGTTCATACACACCGTCTGATCTGTTTGTACACGGCTGTGTACCTAGAAATATATAAAAAAAAAAGCCTTTTCATTGGCACCTGTACTTTGCGTTCTCTTGCAAAATAATTGTATATACCTAGTGTTCATACACACCGTCTGATCTGTTTGTACACGGCTGTGTACCTAGAAATATAAAAAAAAAAAAAGCCTTTTCATTGGCACCTGTACTTTGCGTTCTCTTGCAAAATAATTGTATATACGTAGTGTTCATACACACCGTCTGATCTGTTTGTACACGGCTGTGTACCTAGAAATATATAAAAAAAAAAGCCTTTTCATTGGCACCTGTGATTTGCGTTCTCTTGCAAAATAATTGTATATACGTAGTGTTCATACACACCGTCTGATCTGTTTGTACACGGCTGTGTACCTAGAAATATTAAAAAAAAAGCCTTTTCATTGGCACCTGTACTTTGCGTTCTCTTGCAAAATAATTGTATATACCTAGTGTTTCATACACACCGTCTGACCTGTTTGTACACGGCTGTGTACCTAGAAATATAAAAAAAAAAAAGCCTTTTCATTGGCACCTGTACTTTGCGTTCTCTTGCAAAATAATTGTATATACGTAGTGTTCATACACACCGTCTGAACTGTTAGTACACGGCTGTGAAGGCAAAATATTGTAACCAAAAAAAAATAAAATGCGGAGGGGGGCTAGCGGAATCGGACGTGGCACCTGTACTTTGCCGTTCTCTTGCAAAATAATTGTATATACGTAGTGTTCATACACACCGTCTGATCTGTTTGTACACGGCTGTGTACCTAGAAATATAAAAAAAAAAAAAAGCCTTTTCATTGGCACCTGTGATTTGCGTTGTCTTGCAAAATAATTGTATATACGTAGTGTTCATACACACCGTCTGATCTGTTTGTACATGGCTGTGTACCTAGAAATATAAAAAAAAAAAGCCTTTTCATTGGCACCTGTACTTTGCGTTCTCTTGCAAAATAATTGTATATACCTAGTGTTCATACACACCGTCTGATCTGTTTGTACACGGCTGTGTACCTAGAAATATAAAAAAAAAAAAAAGCCTTTTCATTGGCACCTGCTACTTTGCGTTCTCTTGCAAAATAATTGTATATACGTAGTGTTCATACACACCGTCTGAACTGTTAGTACACGGCTGTGAAGGCAAAATATTGTAACCAAAAAAAAATAAAATGCGGAGGGGGGCTAGCGGAATCGGACGTGGCACCTGTACTTTGCGTTCTCTTGCAAAATAATTGTATATACGTAGTGTTCATACACACCGTCTGATCTGTTTGTACACGGCTGTGTACCTAGAAATATAAAAAAAAAAAGCCTTTTCATTGGCACCTGTACTTTGCGTTCTCTTGCAAAATAATTGTATATACGTAGTGTTCATACACACCGTCTGATCTGTTTGTACACGGCTGTGTACCTAGAAATATAAAAAAAAAAAAGCCTTTTCATTGGCACCTGTACTTTGCGTTCTCTTGCAAAATAATTGTATAATACGTAAGTGTTCATACACACCGTCTGATCTGTTTGTACACGGCTGTGTACCTAGAAATATAAAAAAAAAAAAAGCCTTTCATTGGCACCTGTACTTTTGCGTTCTCTTGCAAAATAATTGTATATATGTATTGTTCATACACACCGTCTGAACTGTTAGTACACGGCTGTGAAGGCAAAATATTGTAACCAAAAAAAAATAAAATGCGGAGGGGGCTAGCGGAATCTGGCGTGCACCTGTACTTTGCGTCTCTTGCAAAATAATTGTATATACGTAGTGTTCATACACACCGTCTGATCTGTATGTACACGGCTGTGTACCTAGAAATATAAAAAAAAAAGCCTTTTCATTGGCACCTGTACTTTGCGTTCTCTTTGCAAATAGTTGTATATACGTAGTGTTCATACACACCATCTGATCTGTTTGTACACGGCTGTGTACCTAGAAATATTTAAAAAAAAAAGCCTTTTCATTGGCAACCTGTACTTTGCGTTCTCTTGCAAAATATTGTATATACGTAGTGTTCATACACACCGTCTGATCTGTTTGTACACGGCTGTGTACCTAGAAATATTTTTTTAAAAAAAGCCTTTTACATTGGCACCTGTACTTTGCGTTCTCTTGCAAAATAATTGTATATACGTAGTGTTCATACACACCGTCTGATCTGTTTGTACACGGCTGTGTACCTAGAAATATTTTAAAAAAAAAAGCCTTTTTCATTGGCACCTGTACTTTGCGTTCTCTTTGCCAAAATAATTGTATATACGTACTGTTCATACACACCGTCTGATCTGTTTGTACGCGGCTGTGTACCTAGAAATATTTTAAAAAAAAAGCCTTTTCATTGGCACCTGTACTTTGCGTTCTCTTGCAAAATAATTGTAAATACGTAGTGTTCATACACACCGTCTGATCTGTTTGTACACGGCTGTGTACCTAGAAATATTTTTTAAAAAAGCCTTTTCATTGGCACCTGTACTTTGCGTTCTCTTGCAAAATAATTGTATATACGTAGTGTTCATACACACCGTCTGATCTGTTTGTACACGGCTGTGTACCTAGAAATATAAAAAAAAAAAAGCCTTTTCATTGGCACCTGTACTTTGCGTTCTCTTGCAAAATAATTGTATATACGTAGTGTTCATACACACCGTCTGATCTGTTTGTACACGGCTGTGTACCTAGAAATATAAAAAAAAAGCCTTTTCATTGGCACCTATACTTTGCGTTCTCTTGCAAAATAATTGTATATACGTAGTGTTCATACACACCATCTGATCTGTTTGTACACGGCTGTGTACCTAGAAATATAAAAAAAAAAAGCCTTTTCATTGGGCACCTGTACTTTGCGTTCTCTTGCAAAATAATTGTATATACGTAGTGTTCATACACACCGTCTGATCTGTTTGTACACGGCTGTGTACCTAGAAATATAAAAAAAAAAAAGCCTTTTCATTGGCACCTGTACTTTGCGTTCTCTTGCAAAATAATTGTATATACGTAGTGTTCATACACACCGTCTGATCTGTTTGTACACGGCTGTGTACCTAGAAATATTAAAAAAAAAAAAGCCTTTTCATTGGCACCTGTACTTTGCGTTCTCTTGCAAAATAATTGTATATACGTAGTGTTCATACACACCGTCTGATCTGTTTGTACACGGCTGTGTACCTAGAAAATATAAAAAAAAAAAGCCTTTTCATTGGCACCTGTACTTTGCGTTCTCTGCAAAATAATTGTATATACGTAGTGTTCATACAACACCGTCTGATCTGTTTGTACACGGCTGTGTACCTAGAATATTAAAAAAAAAAAGCCTTTTCATTGGCACCTGTACTTTGCGTTCTCTTGCAAAATAATTGTATATACGTAGTGTTCATACACACCGTCTGATCTGTTTGTACACGGCTGTGTACCTAGAAATATTTAAAAAAAAAAAAAAAAAAAGCCTTTTCATTGGCACCTGTACTTTGCGTTCTCTTGCAAAATAATTGTATATACGTAGTGTTCATACACACCGTCTGATCTGTTTGTACACGGCTGTGTACCTAGAAATATATAAAAAAAAAAAAGCCTTTTCATTGGCACCTGTACTTTGCGTTCTCTTGCAAAATAATTGTATATACGTAGTGTTCATACACACCGTCTGATCTGTTTGTACACGGCTGTGTACCTAGAAATATAAAAAAAAAAAAGCCTTT
>ONZH01006717.1:0-28346 GCA_900303285.1 Rhinella marina
TTCCCATACAACTACCTCACCCCCCGACACCTGTGTCTCGCCATTGTCCACCACCTCCTCAGACAACACTGGTAAATTCCACACTGTCAGCACACGGAAACAGCAAAAGGTCTTGCGAATTGGGGCAGAGAATGTTCTGGGCTAGCACATCAGGGAAGGGGTGACTATGGGGTTCCAGGGAGTACGTGACCACATGCAATATCCATTTAAAAGTCATGCCACACTTGATCTAGCTCATAATTGACAATTGTACCGGTTGATGCTTTATATTTATAAGTTCGGGTCTTGCGTCGTCATTCTAACCATATCCGGCTGTTGTCACCACCACACACGCTAGCCCAGGGGGCACTCCTCTGGCTCTTCCAGCGAAACCTCCTTCCCCCCAGCCTGCTCCCCTTCCACCTACAGGCCCTCTCTCCAAACAATTTACGTCTTTGTCCTATCTTTCTCTCTCTCCAAACCATTTTTACGGATAGCTGCCATATACGGTTTTAAACTGAGTAGTATACATACCACAGTTGATCAATCTCATAATTTACGACTGTACCGGTTGATGCTAAATTTTTAAGTTGGGGTCCTGCGTCGTCATTCTAAATACATCCGGCTGTTATCACCACCACACACGCTAGCCCAGGGGGCACTCCTCTGGCTCTTCCAGCGAAACCTCCTTCCCCCCACCTACAGGCCCTCGCTCCATACTATTTACCCAGATAGGGGACGTATTAGATATTGTACTGATGTTTTTTGTTTTTCTTCTTTTAATTGCCTCCTGACCTGTGATAGGCAGAGCATGGACACGTCCCCTTAGCTGCAGTGGGAAAGACACTCCCCTGGCCAGAGCAAGGTCTTTTTCCGTTTTCCGTGTTCGAAAAATACATTAAGTATAGGGTCCCAAGATAGGGGACGTATACGGTATTAAACTGAGAAGAATCGATACCATATGGGTTAAAGCAACAGTTGCCAGCATGAGCAGTTGTGTCACCTGCAGGCGGTGATGGACCTTCGTTGCACCTAGTTGGGTGCTTCCCTAACATGTGATGGGTATTTGCCTCGCCTTTCTTGGTCTGGGTGAGCACAATTGCCATGAGGGTAACCACCAGGCTGTTGCCTGAGAATTTGGGGTAATGGTGGGATTAGGCAGCCTCAGAGGCATCCATGTATGCTGCCCCTGCTGTTTCCTGTCCATTTCCGTGGTGTTTCCATGCTCGAGTCTCCCATTGACTTCAATGGGGTTCGTTATTCGAAACGAGCACCCGAGCATCGGGAAAAGTTCGACTCGAATAACAAGCACCCAAGCATTTTAGTGCTCGCTCATCTCTAGTAGTTATAGGTACATATTATAAATATGCTTGTGGGAAAATAATCAAGATAGTTTATGAAAGGGTGAGTGCCCCCTGCCTTGGACATCATGGACATCAAGTCCTGCCCCTGATCTATGCCCAGAATCATGAGCCATCCATATGCTCTGAACATTGTAACAAAAGTTGAACGTGTAATTATATGCATGTACTGCACATCATTCTCATTTCTTAAAACAGGAAATATATTTGATATTTCTTGAGCAAAGTTTCTTTATAAATGGTCCCCTTTCAGATTTTAATAATAAACATCTTTCAGTAGTTTTCTGTGTCTTTATAGAAGATGAAAGAAGCTCATTATGCAAGCTGAACTGAGCCATTTATAATCCCCTTTTCCATGGGGTGAAATTCTCTTTTGACCAATAGAAACCTATTGAAAATTATGCCGTTATGTTGCACTGTGAAGTGACTGTTCCTTTATTTATTGCATGTTTGGAGATACCTGGAAATGCTGTTTGTCACGGATAATGACCAGCAAGTGGAACTATTCATAATGTGATCATCATGAGACAGAGATATCATCCATCCACAAGTTTATTTATTCAAAAGTAACTTTCATGGGGCCTTTCATGACCACCGGCATTATTTCCAGACACTGAATAGAAAATGATCAGTCAAAAATGACAAAATATAATAATACCACGTTTCTTTCAATAAAAAAGCTTTTTGCCACATCTATTCTATGAAATAAAGGGGATCCATTTTTTCTTACATAAAATGATGAAATAAATAGAAGTTGTGTATTTCGTGTCCTGTTAGTAATGTTTAAACTTACAAACAGAATGCTTAAGGGGTTTGTCCTGAAATAAATATTTTTTTTAATGTCCAGAGCCTGACACAGTAATAGAAAGATTCATACTTGCCTGCTCCCCACTTCTCCGATCCTCTTCAGTGGCTCTGATACGTATACTCATCTTCCGGGCCCCTGCTTGATCCAGACAACCCCTTTAATTTTCCGACGCATCGGACATAAAATACATAAAGCAGATATCTGTGCATATCAAACATACTATAAATGTATCTATTAGAAATGAGAGAATCTATTATAAACAAATCAAAATTGTTTAGAAGTTGCCAAAAATTAGGCTTCCAAACTAATCTGAAGCTTTTGCGATTCAATTGAGGTGAATCGTTCAAAATGACGTCCAACATTTTACAGATCAGTAGATAGCACAGCAGGGCAGGACAGATGAAAAAAGAGGATCACATGACCCCGGGTGGGGCCCTGGCTGGCGGGCTTGCCCATAATGTCTTGCAGTCAGCCTCAGCCAATCAGGAGGACGACACTGACATTTGTCATAGGCAGCATATATTATCCCAACCAGAGCAGCCATGTGCACTCTGTGCTTCAACACTGATGTGACAGGACATCAGTTAGAGAGAAAGAGCCAAACAGAATACAGTTAGTTTATGGTCAAACAGGGATAGTGTTGGGTAAGAAAATAGGAAGATTTAATTCATTGATATGAATGAGGTTTGAGGTTTTTGCAAGGGACAGGTCAGGGTCAGAGTTTTTAACTAAGGGTAGGACAAGGTCATTGTAATGTATGTCACTGGGCTGCAGACATTCAGTAAGGCTCTACTTGAACTGCACATCAATATTTAAAGCTGCAGTACTCAGTTTTTTCATAAAGAGACTCTGTCATCAGGGTCAACCCTATTAAACCAGGCGTACTGGCTGGTAGGGCTCATCATGCTGATTAAAACTGTACCTTTCTTTTGTCTGTATGATAAATAGTTGCAGAGAAATCATCATTTTTTTTTCATATGCAAATGAGCAATTCAGGGCTGAATATTCTGAGCACTGCTGTGTAACACCCCCTGTGCTCTGCACAGGCCCCCCTCCCCTTGACTGACAGGGCTAGATAGCAGGCTGAGGGCAGAGCTGTGTCCTAGAGCTGTGTGCTAGCAAGTAAATATCACATACACTATAGCTGCACCACACTAAGATCTGCTCAGAAAGCTAATACACATACTACTTCTTTATTCACAGGCACAATATATAATTATACAGACACCAGTGATGTGTGTTAGCTTATAAGCCTAGAAAAGACAAGTAGCTTTATATGGTAATGCCATAGCTTGGTGGTAAAGGGGTTGGTTTTGTATGTAGACATTCCACGTTTGAATCTTAGGAGGAGTATCAAATTTTTTTTCTTCTACATTTATCCCATAAGAAAAGTCTTTATTATATTTAGAAAGCTAATAAATATTACTGGTTTCTTTATAATCATATATTGTGTCTGTGAATAAACCAGTAATAGGTTTTAGCAAAAAAAAAACAAAAAACAAACAAAAAAAAACAAAACACTTTTCTCAATATAGTAAGGCCTTATTATTAGCCAGCTTGCAGCCCAACTTAAAAAAATAATAAATGCACTGGCTGATGCATTTTTATGTGTCATAGTTGCACTGGACTTGAATTGTGCATTAAAAAACAGTTGCAAACTTCTTAAATTAGTAAATGTACCAAACCTGACCTCACATATTTTCTAGCATCATAGTCACCATATTTATATATTGTTGTGCTCATTTTATTAAAAAATAACCTGTTGCAAAGTTTCTTAAATTAATAGATGTACCAAATCTGACCAGACATATTTTCCTGAGTCACATTCACCACATATTGTGGTGGACTGTGTTCATTTGCAAAATTTTATTACAAATGGAGTTATTTCAGGCACAGTTAGGGGACGAGGCTGACATTCATTATTGCATACACAATGATAAAAACACTGGCAATGACCAATGATCATTGTGCGAAGCCGGAAAGAACTGGACCCTTAGGCCAGTGTACTGTCAGATAGGGTATTATTCAGTGCACCGGGTGAGGTTTTCACACCGAAGTGGACTAAATTGTCTACCATAAGTGTGGAAATATGGAAAGACATTACATTTGTGACAATTAATCAGGTATGGAACCAAGAGGATTTTCACACACCTCCATCAAAGGTCAATGAATAGATCTGCCATTGCTGTGACTATTTTTCATTAGCCCAATGATGCCTCTGTCTGGTGGCATATATAGATAAGTAAGGGCCCCTTAGCAAGGGCCAAACCAGGCCCCCCACACAGGACAGAAGGGTTTCTGCCTAAAACCTTTTCAATTACCTTTGGGCCATTTTTCCACTGCCTCATTTGCTGAAATTTGTTCCTTTAGAGGGTCCTAACCCCTAACCAAATTTTCACCTCCAGTAGAAGAGATAATCCCAACTAAGACTGGCCCCCCCGTTGCCCTGGGCCCCATGGTAGTCACATGGTCTGCCGTTATGGTAGTTACGCCCCTGCCTCTGCCCCTCTCTGACTGTCTATCATGTTCCATACTGTACTGCTGCTGCTGCAGATATTGCTACCCCTACACAGCAGCACATCTTCTGCCTTTTCAGTCAGATTCCATACTGTGCTGTGGTTGCTGCTGCTCCAAAAAAATGGAGACTTTTTTCACAGCTTTTGTAAAAACAAAAGCCATTGTTTCTTCACTTTTCTGGAACTGAGGCACACCGCCACCATTACATGTTATTGTGGAAGTGGATTTTTTTTGTAAACTTTATTTAATATAACACCAAAAGGATAATTTTTGAATGCTTACTGAAAACAAGCCATTGCTTCTTTTGACACTACTGTGGATGTATAAACCAGCAGACATTTTCCCCCAAAAGGGATACATTTTGGACCTTTGTGATAACCACCAAAGAGTAGTAGGCTGCAGACCCACGGGGATCAGGGACACCAGTGCGGAGCACCAGAGGAGCCAGGTTAACTCCTAGTACTCGTAGCCAGGAACAGGCAGAAAGCAAAGTTCAGGAAGGCAACTGTCAGTATACTGACAGGTAGGCGGATTATAGCTAGCTAGCAAGGTAAAGCAGACTAGCAGAACCTGTGTTGATCAGGCAAAGAATGAAAGAGACAAGCAGAAATGTATGAGGGGGAGAGCTGATGAGCTAGTTAGTCAGCAGCTGGACAACAACATACAGAGCAAGGAGAGAAAGGGTGTAATCCCTACAGTAAGGAACCTGAGGTGAGATACACTGAACTAAGTTCCTATTCACTCATAGACACCGGACAGGCATATACAGTGCCTTGTGAAAGTATTCGGCCCCCTGGAACTTTTCAACCTTTTGCCACATTTCAGGCTTCAAACAAAAATATATAACATTTAAAATTTTTGGTGAAGAATTAACAACAAGTGGGTCACAATTGTGAAGTGGAACAAAATTTATTGGATCATTTAAACTTTTGTTGTAATAATAAAACTGAAAAGTGGGGCGTGCAAAATTATTCGGCCCATTTACTTTCAGTTCAGAAAACTCACTCCAGAAGTTCATTGAGGATCTCTGAATGATCCAATGTTGTCCTAAATGACTGATGAAGATAAATAGAATCCACCTGTTTTCTTGTCACATATTGTGCTTCATGACAGTAGTAAATTTGTGGCAAAATATTTCATTTTTATTGATTAAAAAATACCACATTTAGCAAAATTTTTGAAAAATTTGAAAGTTTCCAAATTTAAATTTTTCTACTTTCAAAATACATAGTAATACCTCCAAAAATAGTTATTATTTTACATTCCCCATATATCTACTTTATGTTGGCATCATTTTATAAATGTCATTTTACTTTTTTCGGACGTTAGAAGGCATAGAAGTTTAGAAGCAATTTTTCAAATTTTCAACAAAATTTCCAAAACCATTTTTTTAAGCACCAATTCAGATATAAAGTTATTTTGAGGGCCATATGTAATGGAAACCACCCATAAATGACCCCATTTTAGAAACTACACCCCTCAAATTATAAAAAAAAAACTGATGTTACAAAGTTTGTTAACCCTTGAGGTGTTCCACAAGAGTTAAAGAAAAATGGGGGTGAAATTTAAAAATTTCACTTTTTTGGTCGATTATTCATGTTAATAATTTTTTTTCTTGCAACACAGCAAGGGTTAACAGCAAACTAAACCTCAATATACATTACTATGATTCTGCAGTTTACAGAAATACCCCTTATGTAGTGGTAAACGTCTCTATGGGTTTGTGGCAGTGGTCAGAAGGAAAGGAGTACCATACAAATTTTGAAGGCAGATTTTGCTAGAATGGTTTTTAGGCACCATTTTGTAATTGAGAGACCCTGATGTACCCCTACAGTGGAAACCCTCAAAAAGTGACCCCATTTTGGAAACTCCACCCTTCAAAGAATATATTAAGGGGGGTACTGACCACTTTGACCCCCTAAGCGTTTTACGGAATTTGAAAACACTTGGCTGTGAAAATCAAAAGTTTCATTTCTTCCAATAAAATGTTGCTTTAGCCCCAAATTTTTCATTTTGACAAGGGGTAACAGGATAAAATACATACAATGCAACCGCACACTGCTAACCAGATAAAGCACAAAATGCCATAGAGATATTAAGTATTCTAGAGCTAATGCTATGCTTGTTTGGTAAATTAGAGATTCTTGGCAAATATATTTTGTACAAAATTATCTGGGCCCGTTCACCAAATAGTCCAGGTGATCTTTGTAGAACGGGAACCTAACACTATTTCCTACCTGTTATGTGCCAACCTTGGCTTCCATATAATCAGGGGGTGTTTGGTTCCACATGCATGCTGGGTCCCTTCTGCCTTTTGCCATTTGTAGTGCTTCAAAGGCCTCCACTAATACAGGGATGCAGGTACTAAGCATGCATGCCGAGTCCACTCGGCTTTATAGTTACACTAGTTAAAATCAGCCTATGGAGCAGGCGGGGCTAGTCAGGAGTGCATGACCAAATGGAGTAGCCACACCTCCAATACAAACTTACAAAGAAAAAAAAGGGGTTTTCACTGAGCACATCCCAATGCGCAGGTGCACGTTGCTATGCCTGATTGCAATGAAAAGGAAAATACATACAATGCAACCGCACACTGCTAACCAGATAAAGCACAAAATGCCATAGAGATATGAGGTATTCTGGAGCTAATGCTATGCTTGTTTGGTAAATTAGAGATTCTTGGCAAATATATTTTGTACAAAATTATCTGGGCCCGTTCACCAAATCGTCCAGGTGATCTCTGTAAAAGGGGAACCTAACGCTATTTCCTACCTGTTATGTGCCAACCTTGACTTCCATATAATCAGGGGTGTTCGGTTCCACATGCATGCTGGGTCCCTTCTGCCTTTTGCCATTTCTAGTGCTTCAAAGGCCTCCACTAATACAGGGATGCAGGTACCAAGCATGCATGCCGAGTCCACTCGGCTTTATAGTTACACTAGTTAAAATCAGCCTATGGAGCAGGCGGGGCTAGTCAGGAGTGCATGACCAAATGGAGTAGCCACACCTCCA
The DNA here is from genome assembly GCA_900303285.1 of Rhinella marina. NCBI lineage: Eukaryota > Metazoa > Chordata > Amphibia > Anura > Bufonidae > Rhinella > Rhinella marina. Next base: position 7,678 of record ONZH01006717.1, read on the forward strand.
ATACAAACTTACAAAGAAAAAAAGTGGAGGCCTTTGAAGCACTACAAATGGCAAAAGGCAGAAGGGACCCAGCATGCATGTGGAACCAAACACCCCCTGATTATATGGAAGCCAAGGTTGGCACTTAACAGGTAGGAAATAGTGTTAGGTTCCTGTTCTACAGAGATCACCAGGACGATTTGGTAAATGGGCCCAGATAATTTTGTACAAAATATATTTGCCAAGAATCTCTAATTTACCAAACAAGCATAGCATTAGTTCCAGAATACTTAATATCTCTATGGCATTTTGTGCTTTATCTGGTTAGCAGTGTGCGGTTGCATTGTATGTATTTTCCTTTTCATTGCAATCAGCCATAGCAACGTGCACCTACGCATTGGGATGTGCTGACTGAAAACCCCTCTTTTTCTTTGTAACAGGAGAAAAGCACCCCATAATTTGTTCCCCATTTTCTCCTGAATAAGGCAACACCCCATATGTGGTGGTAAACTGCTGTGGGGGCACATGGCAGGACTCAGAACAGAACGAGCGCCATATAGATTTTGTAGAATAGATTTTGATGGATTGGATTGCGGGAGCCATTGATTTTTAGTTTTTTGAGTGATTGTCTTATGTGGGGGCTCATTTTTTGCGGGATGAGGTGACGTTTTCATTGGTACCATTTTGGGGTACATAAGACTTTTTGATTGCTTGGTATTACACTTTTTGTGAGTCAAGGTGAAAAAAATAGCTGTTTTGGCATAGTTTTAAAAAAAATTTTTTACAGCATTCATCTGAGGGGGCAAATCATGTGATATTTTTATAGAGCAGATTTTTACGGACGCGGTGATACCCAATATGCCTAACAGTTTCATTTTTGGAAAGTTTTACACATTAGATTTATTTTGGAACAGAATAAAATCTTTGTTTTGTGTTGCCATATTCTGAGAGCCATATTTTTTTAATTTTTCGAGCAATTGTCTCAGGTAGGGTATCATTTTTGTGGGCCAAGATGACGGTTTGATTGGTACCATTTTGGGTTAAAGACGCCTTTTTGATCGCCTGCTATTACACTTTTTGTGAGGCAAGAGGGAAAAAATGGCTGTTTTGGCATAGTTTTTAAAAAAATTTTTTTGCAGCATTCACCTGGGGGGCCATCTCATGTAATATTTTTATAGTGCAGGTTGTTACGGACGTGGCGATACCCAATATGCCTAACATTTTTATTTTTGGAAAGTTTTACACATTAGATTTATTTTTGAACATAATAAAATCTTTTTTTGTGTTGCCATTTTCTGAGAGCCATATTTTTTTAATCTTTCAGGCAATTGTCTCAGGTAGGGTATCATTTTTTGCGGGACAAGATGATGGTTTGATTGGTACCATTTTGGGTTAAATACGCATTTTTGATCACCTGCTATTACACTTTTGGTGAGGGAAAGTGACCAAAAAATGGCTGTTTTGGCACTGTTTTTTTTTTGTTTTTTTTTTACTGCGTTCACCTGGCGGGGTGGATGATGTTATATTTTTATATAGCCGGTTGATACGGACGCGGCGATACCTAATATGTATACTTTTCTTTTTTTCCCCTTTTTTTTACAATTTTTTTTAACTTTATTTTGGGAAAAGTGTACTTTTTTTTTTTTTTACTTGAAACTTTAATTTTTTTGTAAAACTTTATTTTTTTTAACTTTTTTTAACTTTTTTTTTTCACTTTATTTAACTTTTGGGGGTCTGATCCCCTTAACAATGCATTACAATACTGTTGTATTGTAATGCATTGGCTGTAAGTGTATTACTCAATGTAATACACTTACAGCCTGCTTCCTGTGCGATCCAGGGGGCTGGATCGCACAGACAAGCAGGGATAGCAGCCACGATGCCTAAGGAAGGCATTGGGCTGCTATCCAAGCCATTGGGTCCCCGTCACAGCAACGCGGGGACCCGATGGACTCCCCTTCCTCCCTCCCGCATCGCATGTGCCGCGGTCAGCGCTGACCATGGCACATTGAGGGTTAATACGCTCGCATCAGTGAAAACACTGATGCGGGCGTACGCAACAGGGGTCCGGCTACTGGGCACAGCCGGTCCCCCGCAGCTGATAGTACGGCGCTGGTCGGCAAGTCCCTTCCCGCAGCGCCGTATATGTACGGCGCTGGTCGGGAAGGGGTTAAAGCACAGAGAGCATCATGAAGACCAAGGAACACACCAGGCAGGTCCGTGATACTGTTCTGGAGAAGTTTAAAGCCGTATTTGGATACCAAAAGATTTCCCAAGCTTTAAACATCCCAAGGAGCACTGTGCAAGCGATCATATTGAAATGGAAGGAGTATCAGACCACTGTGAATCTACGAAGACCCGGCCGTCCCTCTAAAATTTCATCTCTAACAAGGAGAAGACTGATCAGAGAGGCAGCCAAGAGGTCCAGGATCACTCTGGATGAACTGCAGAGATCTACAGCTGAGGTGGGAGAGTCTGTCCATAGGACAACAATCAGTCGAACACTTCACAAATCTGGCCTTTATTGAAGGGTGGCAAGAAGAAAGCCATTTCTCAAAGATATCCATAAAAAGTCTTGTTTACAGTTTGCCACAAGCCACCTGGGAGACACACCAAACATGTGGAAGAAGGTGCTCTGGTCAGATGAAACCAGAATCGAACCTTTTGGAAACAATGCAAAAAGATATGTTTGGCGTAAAAGCAACACAGCTCATCACCCTGAACACACCATCCCCACTGTCAAACATGGTGGTGGCAGCATCATGGTTTGGGCCTGCTTTTCATCAGTAGGGACAGGGAAGATGGTTAAAATTCATGGAAAGATGGATGGAGCCAAATACAGGACCATTCTGGATGAAAACCTGTTGGAGTCTGCAAAAGAAGACTAGGACGGAGATTTATCTTCCAACAAGACAATGATCCCAAACTTAAAGCAAAATCTACAATGGAATGGTTCAAAAATAAACGTATCCAGGTCTTAGAATGGCCAAGTCAAAGTCCAAACCTGAATCCAATTGAGAATATGTGGAAAGAGCTGAAAACTGCTGTTCACAAATGCTCTCCATCCAACCTCAAAGAGCTCGAGCTGTTTTGCAAGGAAGAATGGGCAAGAATTTCAATCTCTAGATGTGCAAAACTGATAGAGACATACTCCAAGCGACTTGCAGCTGTAATCGCAGCAAAAGGTGGCGCAACAAAGTATTAATGCAAGGGGGCCGAATAATTTTGCACGCCCCATTTTTCAGTTTTATTATTACAAAAAAAGTTTAAATGATCCAATAAATTTCGTTCCACTTCACAATTGTGATCCACTTGTTGTTGATTCACCAAAAATTTAAAATGTTATATCTTTTTGTTTGAAGCCTGAAATGTGGCAAAAGGTTGAAAAGTTCCAGGGGGCCGAATACTTTCGCAAGGCACTGTAGCAAGCTTTCTCCCATCAGCTACAAATTTGTTTACCCATAGCCATATATGTCACTGTCTCTGTTAACATTACTTATTCTGTCTTGTATAAAACAACTTGAAAGGGGTTCGATAAGGTCCTAGGAGACCTCATAGTGGCATACACAACTTTTCAGAGTAATCTGAACACTTTCGATTCAGGTTGAATCTATTTGTACATAAATCAAACAGACTCAAACTGAATTTCAAGAAATGTGCTCATCTCTAGTATCTACGAAACTTCTCTAATCTTAGTCTGAGCCCTGCTCCACCTGATGTGACACACTTTGTGTCCAAGATCTATTCTTCTTACTGCAACTACAAAGTAGAATTCATAAAAAGAGGCAGCTATTTTAGAGCTGGTCACCCACATGCATGCATAAGTACACAAATACTAGCACTCTATTTCTTTCAAGGCGTCTACTATCCAGGGGGTATATTTGGGGGTCATTTATCAAACTGGCGTAAAGTAGAACTGGCTTAGTTGCCCATAGCTACCAATTCCAGATTCCACCTTTCATTTTTGACAGTTCTTCTGGAAAATGAAAGGTGAAATCTGACTGGTTGCTATTGCCAACTAAGCCAGTTCTACTTTACACCAGTTTTATAACTCTCACCCACTGTTCTCCTGTATTTTCCCATGCATCTTCTTTGCCTACTTGGCACTTGAGTGAATCGAGCTTCAGATAATGCTGTTACTGTATGGGCTCCATGTTGCAAAACTTCGTTTCAGCCAAAGTTGAGCAAGACTTCGGTGAATGGCTTTGGTATTCCTTTCTGTGTAATTAAAAACAGTTTAAAATAGTAATCCAAAGTCGGCTTTGGTACTGGCTGGTACCTCAGTACCAAAGCGAAGTCATTCACCGAAGTCTGGGACAACTTCGGCCGAGACAAAGTTTTGCTACACGGAGCCCATACATTTTAATGTTGTACGGAAACAGCATTTTAAAAAAAGTTTTTTAACAAATCGACTTCACCACCAAACCGTGAGTCCAGTGATACGGTGCCCTTCAAACCCCATTTGGATCACTTCCCGGTGATGGAGAAGGATGGGGACCTGAACACACTTCTCAGAGGATTTAATAAAATTTGCAGACAGTGCCAGCTGCCTTGTGAGCAATGGGCACAGTACTTAATCACAAAAGATTCCAGACTCTCAAACGTGGACCGCATGACAGCTACTCTGATGTATTAGATGGACTGAGCACTATTTTCCAGCAGTGGATCCAATGGTTGACAGTTACAACGTTTGAGGCCCTGAAGGACCTGATGATAAAGGATCAGTTTTTGCATGGAAGTACGACAGTTTATCCTGGACTGGGGGCTCAAAAATGCAGCGCAAGCAGCAAAGCTGGCAAATATACCTATACTGCCAACTGCCACCAGAGTTGCGGAAGCCTGCAGTCGCCAGCTGGAAAGGGGGTAAGCAGACCACCATCACCTCTATCCTGGGCAACTGACCCCCTGGGGGTTCTACCCATGAGCCTCCCACCAGACCTGCATTTGATACCTGTAAGTGCTTTGTATGGGGCATATTAGCACTACCTACCCTGAGAGAAAAAAATCAACTCCTTTGCCCAAATCACCTGTTTCCTCATCTATGGTTTTATATGTGGGTAGAAGGACTGGGACAGTGATAACATGCAGTCTGTTACTGTAGGTAACACAGTAACTGTGGGATTGAGAGATAACCATGGAAAAACCTGGACTGTTACTGGGATTAGTAATATAGTAACATACAGAAGTTTGTAAGGTTGAAAAAAGACAATTGACCATCCATTTAAGTCTATTATCCTGCAAGTTGATCCAGAGGAAGGCAAAAAAAAACTATGAGGTAGAAGCCAATTTCCTCATTTTAGCAGGAAAAAATCCTTCCCAACTCCAATCAGGCAATCAGAATAACTCCCTGAATCAATGACCTCTCCAAAAATCTAATAACTATAATCTGTAATATTTTTACACTCCAGAAATACATTCAGGCCCCTCTCAATCTCTTTTAGTAAAAGAGATGATGGGCGAGATCTCTGTTCTAACCCCTAATATATTTATACATGGTTATTAAATCTCACCTCAGTCGTCTTTTTTCTGGGTACTGTAGTCCACACATTCCAGTTATTACTTTGGTTGCCCTCCTCTAAACTTTCTCCAGTTCTGCTATGTCTGTCTTGTTCACAGGAGCCTAGAACTGTACACAGTACTCCAAGTGTGGTCTGACTAGTAATTTGTAAAGTGATAGGACTATGTTCTCATCACATGTATCTATGCCCCTTTTGATGCAACCCATTATCTTATTGGCCTTGGCAGCAGCTGTCTGACACTGGTTTCTACAGCTTAGTTTGCTGTTCACTAAAATTCCTAAGTCCTTTTCCATGTCAGCGTTACCCAGTGTTTTACCATTTAGCATGTACAGGTGACTTGCATTATTCCTTCCCATGTGCATAACCTTACATTTGTCCATGTTAATCCTCACCTGCCACTTCTGTGCCCAAGCCTCCAATCTTACCAGATCCATCTGTAGCAGTATACTGTCCTCTTCCGTGTTAATTACTTTATACAGTTTAGTGTCATCTGCATAAATTGATATTTTACTGTGCAGCCCCTCCACAAGATCATTAATAAATATATTGAAGAGAATGGGGCCCAGTACTGACCCCTGTGGTATCCCACTAGTAACGGTGACCCAATCTGAGTGTGTACCGTTAATAACCACCCTCTGTTTTCGGTCACTGAGTCCGTTACTTACCCACATACAGACATTTTCTCCCAGTCCAAGCATTCTAATTTTATATACTAACATTTTATGTGGCATAGTATCAAATGCTTTGTAGAAGTCAAGATATATGAAATCCATATACTCACTCCAGTCAAGTCTAGAACTTATGTCCTCATAGAAACTGATTAAATTAGTTTGATATGACAGATCTCTTGTGGCTGCATTTTTATTTTTGAGGACATTTCCCAGTTAGTAGACCAATGGCCTCTCTTAGCTGGTCAAACTGTGCTTTTTTGAACTTTGGTATTTTGGTGCCTCCCTGAAGAAACACTTATAACAAACTCCTATCAGTAAACAAGTGGCTCAAGAACTGGTGTAGGAAGGAGGGGTTTGGGTTCCTGGAGAACTGGGCTGACTTCTCTGTCGGCTACAAACTCTATTGTAGGGATGGGCTGCACCTCAATGGGGAAGGGGCAGCTGTTTTGGGGGAGAAGATGGCTAGAAGGCTGGAGGAGTGTTTAAACTAGGGACTGGGGATGGGCGTAACTACATTATAGGAGGGGAAGATAGGGCAGATAGAGACCTGGGGCAAGGTAATGGAACTGGGAGAGGAATGGAAGGAGGAACTAGAACAGTTCAGAAGGAAAGGTGTAGGGGAAAAAATATACATGAACCTCTTAATTGTATGTACATTAATGCCAGAAGCCTGACTAATAAAACTGGTGAACTGGAAGTAGTCATATGTGAGGAGGGCTATGACATAGTGGGAGCAACTGAGACATGGCTGGATGATAGCTATGACTGGGCAGTTAACGTACAGGGTTACAGTCTGTTTAGAAAGAATCGCCAAAACTGGAGAGGGGGAGGGGTCTGCCTTTATGTAAAGTCCTGTCTAAAGCCCACACTCTGGGAAGATATAAGTGAGGGACATGAAGATGTGGAGTCACTGTTTAGAAAGGATCGCCAAAACCGAAGAGGGGGAGGGGTCTGCCTTTGTGTAAAGTCCTGTCTAAAGCCCACACTCTGGGTAGATATAAGTGAGGGACATGAAGATGTGGAGTCACTGTGAGTAGAAATACATGGAGCCAAAAACAATAATAAAATACTAATAGGAGTTCATTATAAACCACCTAATATACCAGAGTCCACAGAAAATCTACTTCTAAACTAAATGACTAGACGAGGCGGCAAATCATAATGAGGTCGTCATTATGGTGGACTTCAACTACCCAGATATAGACTGGGAAACTGAAACCTGTATATCTCATAAAGGAAGCAGGTTCTTGGCAATAACCAAAGACAATTACCTTTCCCAACTGGTTTAGGACCCGACTAGAGGGACAGCCATACTGAACTTAGTATTAACCAATAGACCTGACAGAACAACAGATGTGCAGGTTGGGGGACACCTCGGAAATATTGACCACAAAATAATAACCTTACAACTGTCATTCAAAAGAGTGTTTCTTCAGGGAGGAACAAAAATACCAAACTTTAAAAAAAGCTAAATTTAGCCAACTAAGAGAGGCCATAGGCTGGGACAAAGTCCTCAAAAATAAAAATACAGCCACAAAATGGGAGATTTTTAAAAGCATCCTAATATCTAATTGTGAGCGGTACATATCTTATGGGAATAAAAGGTTAAGGAACAAGAAAAAAACAATGTGGATAAATAGAACTGTAAAGAAAGCAATAAATGACAAAATGAAAGCATTTAAACCACTAAAACAGGAGGGGAGCGAGGAAGCATTGAAAAATTATAAGGAAAAAAATAGAATATGTAAAAGACAAATAAATGCAGCCAAACTAGAGACCGAGAGATTAATTGCCAAAGAGAGTAAAACTAACCCTAAAATGTTCTTCAATTATATAAATGGTAAAAAGTATAAACCTGAAGGTGTCAGCCCCTTACAGAGTAAGAAGGGGGGAGTTGCAGAGAGCGATGAGGAGAAAGCAAAGCTACTAAATATTTTTTTCTCCACTGTATTTACCGAGGAAAATAAACTGTCAGATAAAATGCAGAATATAAAAGTAAATTCCCCATTAAATATGCCTGGTCTAACCCAGGAAGAAGTACAGCGACATCTTAAAAAGATTAAAATAGACAAATCGCCAGGACCGGATGGCATATACCCCCGTATCCTAACAGAATTAAGTAATGTCATAGCTAGACCCTTATTTCTGATATTTAAGGACTCAATACTGACAGAGGGTGTTCCACAGAATTGGCGCATAGCTAATGTGGTGTCAATATTCTAAAAGGGTCCAAAAACAGAGCCCGGAAACTATAGGCCGGTAAGTTTAACATCTGTTGTGGGTAAACTGTTTGAAGGTTTTCTAAGAGATGCTACCTTGGAGTACCTCAATGAAAATAAGCAAATAACTCCATATCAGCATGGCTTCATGAGGGATCAGTCATGTCAAACCAATTTAATCAGTTTCTATGAGGAGGTAAGTTCTAGACTTGACCACGGTGAATCAATGGATGTTGTATATTTGGACTTCTCCAAAGAATTTGACACTGTACCGCATAAAAGGTTAGTATACAAAATGAGAATGCTTGGCCTGGGAGAAAATGTCTGTATGTGAGTAAGTAACTGGCTCAGTTATAGAAAACAGGGTGGTTATTAACGGTACACACACAGATTGAGTCACTGTCACTAGTGGGGCACCACAGGGGTCAGTACTGGGCCCTATTCTCTTCAATATATTTATTAATGATCTTGTGGAGGGGCTGCACAGTAAAATATCAATTTATGCAGATGACACTAAACTGTATAAAGTAATTAACACGGAAGAGGACAGTATACTGCTACAGATGGATCTGGTAAGATTGGAGGCTTGGGCACAGAAGTGGCAGGTGAGGATTAACACTGACAAATGTAAGGTTATGCATATGGGAAGGAATAATGCAAGTCACCAGTACATACTAAATGGTAAAACAATGGGTAACACTGACATGGAAAAGGACCTAGGAATTTTAGTGAACAGCAAACTAAGCTGTAGAAACCAGTGTCAGACAGCTGCTGCCAAGGCCAATAAGATAATGGGTTGCATCAAAAGAGTCATAGATGCCCGTGATGAGAACACAGTCCTGCCACTTTACAAATCAGTAGTCAGACCACACATGGAGTACTGTGTACAGTTCTGGGCTCCTGTGAAAAGGCAGACATAGCAGAGCTGGAGAGGGTTCAGAGGAGGGCAACTAAAGTAATAACTGTAATGGGTGCACCACAGTACCCAGAAAGATTATCAAAATTAGGGTTATTTACTTTAGAAAAAAGACGACTGAGGGGAGATTTAATGACTATGTATAAATATATCAGGGGTCAGTACAGAGATCTCTCCCATGATCTATTTATCCCCAGGGCGGTGACTGTGACGAGGGGACATCCTCTGCGTCTGGAGGAAAGAAGGTTTGTACACAAACATAGAAGAGGATTCTTTACGGTAAGAACAGTGAGACTATGGAACTCTCTGCCTGAGGAGGTGGTGATGGTAAGTTCCCTAAAAGAGTTCAAGAGGGGCCTGGATGTATTTCTGGAGGGTAATAATATTACAGGTTATAGTTACTAGAGAGGGGTCGTTGATCCAGGAAGTTATTCTGATTGCCTGATTGGAGTCGGGAAGGAATTTTTTTTAGTTCTCCAGGAACCCAATCCCCTCCTTCGTACTCCAGTTCTCGAGCCGCTTGTTAACCCCCATAATCTCCCGCTGCCTTTCTAGTGTGGCTTGTTGTACAGGTAGCATTTTGGAAAACAATACCTTTGAGGTCCTTGCCCTAAGTTTGTGACCTAAATCCCTAACATAATTTTAAAGGACGCTACCTCTAACTTTGTCATTGGTTCCAATGTGGACCATGACCGCTGTATTTTCATCAGCCCCTCCCAGTAATCTGCCAACTCGATCCGCGATATATCAAACTCGAGCTCCAGGGAGACAACACACCGTTCGATGATCCCGATCTTTGTGACAGATTGCCTACTACCAGCATCTATCTGACCTGCCGTGCTCTCCTGGTCCCATGCTTACTGGAGCTGACATTCCCCTGACTGGCAGAGGAAGTGTCTTGCTGCAGCAGTGCTATCCCTGATCTGACATCCCCCTCATCTGCCAACCTTGCAAACTTGTTGGGGTGCAATGATCTAGGTTGCTTAGTCTCCAGATACCTACCTTCTAAAGTGGTGGAGGATCCTGACATGTCTACAACTCGCCATGATTCAACCCCAGTAGTACATAATAAGTCGAAATATTGCAATGCTCCAGACCATAATAATTCTGTATGCAGTGATGTGATAGAGTTATGTGCTTATTATGTAGCCCGTGATACTCTAGAAATGTCTGGTCCAGATAGGACCAATGTACAGGTAATAAATCTGTTTCCCACCTGCCTGTTCAACAGAACATAGGTGGAAAGGTCCTACTTACATTGCTGCAGTGACGTGTTGCCAGAGGACCCACTACTATGAGCGATTAAGTGTTGGCACCCCTGCTGTGTGCACTCCAGAAGGAGGGGGGCCATCAGCAGCTGACATCCCCCAGCTAACACAAGATATTAGATTGGAGGTTGTTTTATCAGCCAACTCTGACACAGACTGGACAAGTTTCCAGGCAGTTCTGCAGACCAACGGAACTTTGCAGAAGTTGAGTGAGATAAAACCCCAGAGGTGTCTGATGCAGGGAGGGTAACATGGGATCAGGGCTGACTGTACTGACAGATGATTCCCATGGGTACCAAGCCAGAATAGTTACAAGGCAGGCAGCTGGTAGTGCCTCGCCCATTCCGGGAACAGCTGTTGCAAGTAGCCCATGAGATCCCCCATGCCAGCCATCTGGATAAACGCAAGACAAAGACAGCTTGAAAGAACATTTTTATAGACCTGGTATTATCTGCCAAAGGATGGGGAAGTTTGGACCTGTTCACAAGCCTCCCCTGATCCCTTTGCCGATAATCAATTAACCTTTCCAGAAGGTTGCTGTGGACCTCATTAGGCCTTTAGCCATACCCAGCAGCTTTGGGACACCTGGTGGCCAGTTCCTACCTCCCGCAGACCAATGGTCTTTGTGAGCGGTTCAATGGAACCCTCAAGCAGATACTAAAGATGCTTGTGGAGTCCCAGGCACAGGACTGGGAGCTTTACCTCCTGCACCTGTTATTTACTTACAGAGGCAGGGGTAAACCTAGCCTTTCTGCTGCCTGGGGCAAAAACTGAAATGGCACCCACCCCAATGCCAATTTCTTAATCTAACCCCTTTGCCACAATGAAAGTGCTCATCGCCCATGGCTCTTCCGCTGCCCCCCTCTTGCCCCTACCTGGTTCTGCCTGAGGTGATTGCCTCACTTGACCTCATTGGTGGTGCACCCCTGTACAGAGGAGTACCTCAGGCATCAACGAGTTTCTCTCCATTTGAGATCTTGTATGGAAGACAAGTACGGTGCCCCCTAGATCTCATCAAAGAATTCTGGGAGGTAGAATTGGTTACACCTGAGGTCTCGGTCATTCACTATGTCCTCAAGTTCAGGGACAGGATGCAAACCCTGGCCAGTCTCGTCCATGAGAACATGGCACAGGCTCAGGCTAGTTAGAAGAGATTATATAACTGAAATACCAGAGAGAGGGTTTATGAAGTTGGTCAAAAGGTGTGGGTACTAGTTCCTATGCCCCAAAACAAACTTTAGGCAGCATGGGAAGGCCCGTATCCCTTTCATCAGCGCCTCAACTTAATGGATTACGTCATCACCATTAATCCTGTTCACAAGAAACACAAAGTGTTTCATGTAAACATGATCAAGGCCCATGTTTATAGGGATACATGCGTCCTGCCAGTCTGCAATTTACCAGAAGAGGGGGAGGTTGAAAACCTAGTAGACATAGTAGCTGTAGTGCAGGATGAAGGGTCAAACCACAGCTATCTAAGGCTCAGAAGTCCCAGCTGTGGGCGGTGTTCAACCCTTTCTTAGCCGCCTTTACAGGGAAACCTGGGTAAACCCAGCTCACCGTCCACCACATGGACCATGGAGATCACCACCCTTTATAGCAATCAGCCTATCGAGTTAGAGGGAGATAGGGAAGATGTTAGGCCTGGGTGTGATCCAGAATTCACTTGGTGCCTGGGCCTCACCTGTACTCCTCATCCCCAAGAAAGATCGGAAGACTCATTTTTGTGGGGACTACAGGAACTTGAATGTCATCACCATATTTGATGTCTACCCGATGCCCTGCATAGATGAGTTACTGTATCAGCTCACCAGTGCCAAGTACATCGCAATTATGGACTTCAGTAGGATATACTGGTAAATCCCCATGTCCAAAGAAACCCAGCAGAGGTCTGCCTTTATCACTCCATTTGGGCTCTACAAATACGTAATCATGCCCTTTGGCATTAAAAATGCACCTGCCACTTTCCAGTGCTTGGTTAACCAACTGCCCAAGGAGTTTGAAGGGTTTGCTATAGTTTACCTGGACAACATCGCTGTGTTCAGTCACACCTGGGAGGATCACCTGACCCACCTGTCACAGGTACTCTGGCGAATCCAAACTGCAGGTTTGACAATCAAGTCTGGGAAATGTCAGATAGCTATGATAGATGGCCTACTCCCAAAACCAAAAACCAAGTGATGTCTTTTTTTAGGGACTGCAGGGTACTACAGAAAGTTCATTCCTAACTATAGCACCATTGCAAAACCACTAATGGACCTCGCGAAAAAGAAATTGCTACAAATAGTCAGTTGGACTCCAGACTGTGAATGATTCCATGACCTTAGAAGAAGCATTACCTATGTTGAAGTATTAACCTGTGAACGCTAGTCGCATAGTGAGTGTACTTAGGTGTTATTTAATGCAAGGTGTCTCGTAAGCCTGATATGACGAGTGGTGGCAGCTAAAATTTATTCGTTTCAGATTACGGAGAGCTGACAGAGGGAGGTCCAGCCCGACCCCGCAGGGTCCCATCCTGAATCTAAGTCGGTGATCCCGACAACAGTCTTTTGACAACCATCAGGCTTAGTGGTTACACTCTTTCTGTGAGGGCACAGGCTTAGTTAGAGGCAATAGGTTATTAGGTACAGGGCCGATTCTAGCTCATCTGCTGCCTGAGGCAAACATTTAAGTGGCGCCCCCCCATTAAAAAAATAGTATGAAAGTCAAGTAACCACCGAACTTCAAAACTGTCCTGCCAGATCTGGGGCAGTACAAGTACAGATAATATAGTAGATATTCCCTGCAGTCCTATGTAACACCACAGGTAGCACAATGATAAATCTCGGAGTAAAGAATACGAGATGTTACCTGCAGTCCTATGTAACAGCACAGATAACACTAGTGCTGATAATGTGGTAGTGTTACCTGCAGTCCTATGTAAAACCACAGATAACACTAGTGCTGATAATGTGGTAGTGTTACCTTCAGTCCTATGTAAAACCACAGATAACACTAGTGTAGATCATGTGGTAGTGTTACCTGCGTCCTTAGTGTGCCTCCCGGTGCCTCTCCCACGGACTCCATGCTGGTGGCGCTGCCTCCTCTTCCTTCTTCTTCTTGCCCCACACAGAACGTCCTGATGCAGCTGCGTCAAGACATAGCAACACTGTGGGCATGGTGATGGTGATACACACAGGGACAGACACACAGCGACACACATCTGAGCCCCTTTCACAGTGGTAAAACTCTCTTTGTGCCCCTCACAGTAGTTGTGCCTTCTCTGTGCCCCCTTCAGAGTAGTAATGCCCATTGTGCCACCTTCACAGTAGTAATGCCCAGTGTACCCCCATAATAGTTATGATCCGTCACAGTAGTTATGCCCTCTTTGTGCCCCTTCACAGTAGTAATGCCCACTGTGTCCCTGCACAGTAGTAATGCCCATTGTGCCCCTTCATAGTAGTGAGGCCTATTGTGCCCTCTTCATAGTAATAATGCCTATTGTGCCCCCTTCATAGTAGTAATGCCCTCTGTGTCCCCTTTATAGCAGTAATGCTCTTTGTGTCCCCTTTATAGTAGTAATGCCCTCTGTGCCCCCTTTATAGTAGCAATTCTCTCTGTGCCCCCTTTATAATGGCAAAGCCCTATGTGGCCCCCTTATAGTAGTAGTGCCATCTGTGCTCCCCTTTATAGTAGAAAAGCCCTCTGTGCCCCTTTTTATAGTAGAAAAGCCCTCTGTGCCCCTTTATGGTAATAATGCCCTCTGTGCCACCTTTGTAGTAGTAATGCCCACTGTGCCCCCCTTTGTAATAGTAATACACACTGTGCCCCCTTTGTAGTATTATTGCCATCTCCTCTGTGGCCCCTTTGTTGTATTAATGCCCTCTTCACTGTGCCCCCTTTGTAGTATTAATGCCCTCTCCTCTGTGTCCCCTTTGTAGTAGAAATGCCATCTGTGCTTCCTCTGTACCTAACACAGCACCTACTCACCTTGTCCCGTTCCTCACAGTCTTCTCTCCCCTGCTGCAGACAAAGATGGCTCTGCATGACTGTGGGCGGAGCTTATGCAGATTCCCGGGCTGCAACCTCCACCCACACAGGCTTGCGGTGCGATCTGTGGCTGCAGGCTGAATTCACCATTCAGTGTCTACGGGCCTGAAGAAAGGGAGGAGCTCAGGGAGCTGAGCTGTGGGTGAGTGATGGGATCCAGCTTCCTGCGCTGCAGGAGGGGAGGGGGGGAGCGCTGCTTACAGGGAACACAGGCGGCATCCACCAGCAGTGTTTAACTGCTGTCTGGATGCCGCCCCCTCAAAAATACAGAAAACTGCCGCCTGAGGCGAGATTCTCATCACGCCTCATGGCAGAAGTGGCCCTGAGTAGGTATACTGTCTCTTTAAGTGGCTAATACAAAACACCCCCTATAAGAGGCAACAGCTCAGTCATTCTCTGACTTGCATTGCACCAGGCTCACTGAATGCTGACATTCTGGCTTTTTTTCTTCTTAAACTGGTAGCAAAGAAGATGGTTGCATCTGCAGTTATCACCACAGCTTTATTTTCATGTGGTGTTGTTCACTTCCAAACAGGCACAGTATGTCCTTCCTTGCACACACGGGGGAAGATTTATTAAAACTAGTGTTAGGAAAACTAGCTTAGTTGCCCCTAACAACCAATCAGATTCTGCTTTCCATTTTTCAGAGCTCCTTTGGATAATGAAAGGTGGAATCTGATTGCTTGCTATGGGCAACTAAGCCAGTTCTACTTTAGAATAGTCTTAATATATCTCTCCCACAATATTGCACACAGTCCCTTAGCTCCAGCCACAACTCCTCTGTGATGCTGATCTGCTAAGTAACACTATCTGCCCTCCACTTACTAGCTAGTTACACAGACAAATATTTCAGGCTTTGTTTTAAGCAGCAGCTGCTTCCCAGCTCACTCTTTAACCTGCCTCCCTGGTACTAACATGAAGTCTGCAGAGCACTACTAATTATCATCTCCCAGACATATGTTCTCGTTACAGCTTAAAGGGGTTGTGCAGCAATTTATCTTGATGACCTATCCTCAGGATAGGTCATAAATATCTGATCGGTGGGGGTTAAACACCCAGCACCCCCGCCAATCAGCTGTGTGAAGAGGAGGTGTGCTCCATGTAAGTGCTGCTTCCTGTTCATTACACTGCACTTGAATAGATTTAGAACTTGTAATTACACTATGCCACCGCACCAGAGGAGACAATACGTAGTGTAATGACCAGGAAGCAGCATTTGCATAAAGCATTACTACCTCTTCAAACAGCTGATCGGTGGGAGTGCCAAGAGTCGGACCCCTATTGACCAGATATTGATGACCTAGCCTGAGGATAGGTCATCAATATAAATCTCTGCACAACCCCTTTAAGGACCTGAATACATTAAGTCACATGCCCAAAAGGTCCTCGTGCATCCAATACAACATATTATCCAACAACAATAATACATCTGGCTAATAGGTGGCAGCATAACCTAAGAGTTGCTTCCAGCCCACAGATTTATAAGTGCAATACACTTTTATCACAGTGCAATATATCCATAGAGCATTTTAACCTGTCTCCAGGGCAGCCCACTCTCAATGGCATCTTGCCCAATGTGTATGACTTCCTCAGGGTGGCCATATGCCTTTGAAGGCCACTTGTGACATTTCCCAGCATTTGTTAAGCAAGTCAGAGTCACGTTACAGTTTAACAGTGTGTAACTAAGGCTACTTTCACACTAGCGTTTTTAAATTCCGGTATTGAGTTCCATCATAGGGGCTCAATACCGGAAAAAAACGCTTCAGTTTTGTCCCCATTCATTGTCAATGGGGACAAAACTGAACTGAAGACAACGGGATGCTCCTGAAAGCATTCCGTTCCGTCTTCAGACCGGAGAACAAACTGCAGCATGCTGCGGTTAGCTCTCCGGTCCAGGCATCCGCACCAAGACAGATCCGGAATGACCCCCAATGCAAGTCAATGGGGGTGGACACACCAGTAATCCGGATCTGTCCTCCATTGACTTGCAATGGGGGGTCATTCCGGATCCGGCTAGAGAGATAGATACATACATACAGACAGACATACATACATACATACACACATACATACTCACATACTCCAGGGACGCCGGCAGCATGTCTTCACGCACCTCCTGCGCGCAGCTATGACGATTCCCCACTGCGCCCAGCAGAGGGCGCTGTGGGGAATCGTCATCACTGCGCGCAGGAGGCGCGTGAAGACGTTCTGCCGGCGTCCCTGGCTGGAGTATGTAAGTATGTATGTATGTATGTATGTATGTGTGTGTATGTATGTATGTTTGTCTGTGTCTTGTTCCAATGTGTGTGTCAATATGTGTGGGGCCGGAGCGCTGTATCAGCGGCAGTACGGATCCGTCGGCACCCTTTAGGTGCCGGATCCGTGCTGCCGCTAGTGTGAAAGTAGCCTAAGATGGAGTGATCACCACAACAGGATCAAAAGGTAATCACTACAAGCAGAGATCTTCTTGATAACTGTAAGAAAGTACATAAATTATAAACGGAAATTATATAACTTTTAATTTTACATTGAATAACATTTATTTGCTTAAACTGTAAAAATGTTCAAACAGTATATATGATAGCAGAGAAAATATAACTGCTGCAGGCATGATATTTGTATCTCCAATTACGAAAACGGGTGTTTTTGCTAAAGTTGGGAGGAAATATCTATGCTCTGCTAATATCTTGAAATTAGTTGTGCTAATCTGTACGCCATGGCTATTTCTCAATATCTAGGAATAAGTCAATGACTCATAAACCCAGCAATTTAGTAACAGCTAATTAGTAGAGATGAGCGAGTAGTGAAATATACGAAAGTTCGAAATTCGATTCGAATAGACCGCGAAATTCGACTATTCGACTGAATATCGAATCCCATTAAAGTCTATGGGAAAAAAATGCTCGCCACTTGGAAATCTCAATTCGACCACTTGGAGGTCACCAAGTCCACCCTGAAACCTCAGAAAAGGATGCCAACACTGCTGGAATGCAACTGGGACAGCAGGGGAAGCATGTCTGGGTGCATATAACGCGCCCAAGTCGCACTATTACGCCACTATCACAGCCTCTCAACAATACACTCCAAAGACAATGTAACCTCTCTGTAAAGTGAGACCATACAAGGAAACCTTCTTTCCTCTACATTGCCATGGACCCCAAGCCAAACTAGACAAAAAAGAAGATAAAATTCTGCACCCCTTAAAATCACGTTGCCTATGACAACCACAGATGGCATAGGCAAAGGGGAAAGCAAATAGACCCCACCCCTAATTGTCATTGTGTGTGTGTGTGAGATGTGGTCAGACATGTCTTCTTTAAAATGTAAAAACAACTCAAACACATGCAGAAGCCTTAAAATGCCCAAATTGTTGGCGCTTGAGATGTCAGTGACCCGACCTGGCCCAGTGTCATGTCTAGCAGGTAAAGCAGTGGGGATGTTGAGGGATGCGTAGGACCGCAAAAGGCAGGAAGAGGCCGTGGGCTGGCCAGAGGCTCATGGAGAAGGCAGGCTAGAGCCCGCAGGGCCGCATCTCTTCCCTATAACAGGCCCCCACACAAAGCTCTCCCATCGAGGGCTTTTAGGTCCTTGTTGTGAAAATATTTTAATGAGTGCGCAAAGTTAGCTTGAGGTGAGCCCTCGAAAAAATTATATGGAGGCCCAAGAGGTGAGCCCTCGAAAAAATTATGTGGAGGCCCAAGAGGTGAGACCTCGATAAAATTATGTGGAGGCCCAAGAGGTGAGACCTCTTAAAAATGATGTGGAGGCCCAAGAGGTGAGACCTCGATAAAATTATGTGGCGGCCCAAGAGGTGAGACCTCTTAAAAATTTTGTGGAGGCCCAAGAGGTGAGACCTCGATAAAATTATGTGGAGGCCCAAGAGGTGAGACCTCTTAAAAATTATGTGGCGGCCCAAGAGGTGAGACCTCTTAAAAATTATGTGGAGGCCCAAGAGGTGAGACGTCTTAAAAATTATGTGGAGGCCCAAGAGGTGAGACCTCTTAAAAATTATGTGGAGGCCCAAGAGGTGAGACCTCTTAAAAATTATGTGGAGGCCCAAGAGGTGAGACCTCGATAAAATTATGTGGAGGCCCAAGAGGTGAGACCTCTTAAAAATTATGTGGAGGCCAAAGAGGTGAGACCTCTTAAAAATTATGTGGAGGCCCAAGAGGTGAGACCTCTTAAAAATTATGTGGAGGCCAAAGAGGTGAGACCTCTTAAAAATTATGTGGAGGCCCAAGAGGTGAGACCTCTTAAAAATTATGTGGAGGCCCAAGAGGTGAGACCTCGATAAAATTATGTGGAGGCCCAAGAGGTGAGACCTCTTAAAAATTTTGTGGAGGCCCAAGAGGTGAGACCTCTTAAAAATTTTGTGGAGGCCCAAGAGGTGAGACCTCGATAAAATTATGTGGAGGCCCAAGAGGTGAGACCTCTTAAAAATTATGTGGCGGCCCAAGAGGTGAGACCTCTTAAAAATTATGTGGAGGCCCAAGAGGTGAGACCTCTTAAAAATTATGTGGCGGCCCAAGAGGTGAGACCTCTTAAAAATTTTGTGGAGGCCCAAGAGGTGAGCCATAAATATATAAATTTTTTATTTACGGAGCAATTCTACGGCGGTTAAGGAGGAGGAGGAGGAGGTGGAGGAGGAAATGGCACTTCATACAGATGGCACTTCACTTTTGGCTGCTTTCCACTGTTGGAGAAGCAAAGTCCGGGTCAATCCACTTGCTGTTCATTTTGATTAGCGTCAGCCTGTCGGCACTGTCGGTTGACAGGCGGCTGCGCTTATCGGTTATAATGCCCCCGGCTGCGCTGAACACCCTTTCTGATAGCACGCTGGCGGCAGGGCAGGCAAGCACCTCCAAGGCGTACAGGGACAGTTCCAGCCACGTGTCCAACTTGGAGACCCAGTAAGTGTAGGACGCCGAGGGATCGGGGAGGACAGGGGTACGGTCTGCCAGGTACTCCCGCAACATCCGCCGATACTTGTCCCTCCTGCTGATAGCGGGCCCCGCAGTGATGGAAGTTGCACGAGGGGGTGCCATGAACGTGTCCCACACCTTGGAGAGTGTTCCCCTGGTGGCTGTGGGCCTGATCGATGTTGAGGGACTCTGGGAGACCCTCTCCTCTCTGCTGCCAGCGATGGTGGGTGGGAAAATCTCCATCATGTTCTGCACGAGTTCCCTCTGGTATTCCAGCAATCGATTCGTCCTCTCCTCTACCGGAATAAAAGAGGAGACGTTATCTTTATACCGGGGGTCCAGGATTGCGAAGACCCAGTACAGTTTGTTCTCCACTATCCGGACAACACGTGTGTCCCGGGAAAAGCAGCCCAGCATGAAGTCAGCCATGTGTGCCAGACTCTGAATAGGCATGACCTCACTGCCCCCACCAGAAGGATCACTTGCCATTTCCTCCTCTTCCTCTTCCGCCTCCTCTCCGCCCCATCCGCGCTGAACCAATGGGACGCACACAGCCTGACTGCTACCCTCGCCGCCAGCATCCTCCTCCTCTTCCACAGCCACCTCCACGTCGTCCTCCTCATCCTCCTCCTCCTCCTGCAACTGCCACCGTGAAGCAGACAAAAGTATGGTCTGACTGTGTAGCTCTGTTGCGTCTCCTCCTACCCCCATCTCCTCTGCGTGCAATGCGTTCTCCCTTATTGCGATGAGTGATTCTTTAAGGACGCATAGGAGCGGGATGGTTACGCTCACTATAGCGTCCTCGCTGCTGACCTTCTTGGTGGACTCCTCAAAGATACGCAGTACATCGCATATGTCTGCCATCCATGGCCACTCGTGGTTGGCAAACTGAGGGAGCTGAGTTGGAGGCACGCGTGGATTCATAATCTGGTACTCCATCAATGCTCTCTGCTGCTCACACACCCTGGCCAACATGGAATAGGTGGAATTCCAGCGAGTCGGCAGGTCGCACAACAGCCGATGTTCAGGCAAATGGAGGCGTTGCTGGAGTTTTTTTAAGCTAGCAGCAGCTACAGTTGACTTCCGAAAGTGAGCGCACAAGTGCCGCACTTTCACCAGTAGCTCTGCCAGGTTGGGGTAAGTCTT
>ONZH01006718.1:0-28828 GCA_900303285.1 Rhinella marina
GTGTATACAGCAGTTGATGCTGTCCCTCGCCTGTATTGGTGTGGTGTATACAGCAGTGGATGCTGTCCCTTGCCTGTATTGGTTGTGGTGTATACAGCAGTGATGCTGTCTCTTGCCTGTACTGGTTGTGTATACAGCAGTGGATGCTGTCTCGCCTTGTACTGGTTGTGGTGTTAACAGCAGTGGATGCTGTCCCTCCTGTATTGGTTGTGGTGTATACACAGTGGATGCTGTTCCCTTGCCTGTATTGGTTGTGGTGTATACAGCGTGGATGCTGTCCCTCGCCTGTACTGGTTGTGGTGTATACAGCAGTGGATGCTGTCCCTCTCCTGTTGGTTGTGGTTATACAGCAGTGGATGCTGTCCCTCTCCTTACTGGTTGGTGTTACAGCAGTGTGTATATACAGCAGTGGATGCTGTCCCTCGCAGCAGTGGATGCTCCCTCTCCGTACTGTTGTTGTAGCAGTGGATGCTGTCCCTCGCTGTATGGTTGTGGTGTATACAGCAGTGGATGCTGTCCCGCCTGTATTGGTTGTGGTGTATACAGCAGTGGATGCTGTCCCTCGCCTGTATGGTTGTGGTGTATACAGCAGTGGATGCTGTCCCCTCTGCAGCAGTGTTGCTGTCCCTCGCCTGTACTGGTTGTGGTGTATACAGCAGTGGATGCTGTCCCTCGCCCTGTATTGGTTGTGGTGTATACAGCAGTGGATGCTGTCCTCGCCTGTATTGGTTGTGGTGTATACAGCAGTGGATGCTGTCCCTCGCCTGTATGTGGGTTGTGGTGTATACAGCAGGGATTGCTGTCCCTCCCTGTACTGGTTGTGGTGTAACAGCAGTGGATGCTGTCCCTTGCCTGGTTTGGTGATACAGCAGTGGATGCTGTCCTCGCCTGTACTGGTTGTGGTGTATACAGCAGTGGATTGCTGTCCCTCGCCTGTAACTGGTTTGTGTGTATACAGCAGTGGATGCTGTCCCTGCCTGTACTGGTTGTGGTATACAGCAGTGGATGCTGTCCCTTGCCTGTATTGGTTGTGGTGTATACAGCAGTGGATGCTATTGCCCTGCCTGTATGGTTGTTGGTGTATACAGCAGTGGATGCTGTCCCTCGCCTGTATTGGTTGTGGTGTATACAGCAGTGGATGCTGTCCTTGCCTGTAATTGGTTGTGGTGTATACAGCAGTGGATGCTGTCCTCGCCTGTATTGGTTGTGGTGTATACAGCAGTGGATGCTGTCCCTCGCCTGTATTGGTTGTGGTGTATACAGCAGTGGATGCTGTCCCTCTCCTGTACTGATTGTCGTGTATACAGCAGTGGATGCTGTCCTTCCTGTATGGTTGTGTGTGTATACAGCAGTGGATGCTGTCCCTCGCTGTATTGGTTGTGGTGTATACAGCAGTGGATGCTGTCCCTCGCCTGTACTGTTGTGGTGATAAGCAGTGGATGCTGTCCCTCGCCTGTACTGGTTGTGGTGTAATACAGCAGTGGATGCTGTCCCTCGCCTGTTATACAGCAGGGTTGCTGTTCGCCTGTTTGGTTGTTGTATACAGCAGTGGATGCTGTCCCTCGCCTGTACTGGTTGTGGTGTATACAGCAGTGGATGCTTTTCTCGCCTGTTGGTTGTGGTGTATACAGCAGTGGATGCTGTCCCCCGCCTGTATTGGTTGTGTGTATACAGCAGTGGATGCTGTCCTTCGCCTGTAATTGGTTGTGGGTGTATACAGCAGTGGATGCTGTCCCTCGCCTGTACTGGTTGGTGTACAGCAGTGGATTTCTCGCCTGTACTGGTTGTGGTGCTACAGCAGTGGATGCTATCCCTCGCCTGTACTGGTTGTGGTGTATACAGCAGTGGATGCTGTCCTTGCCTGTATTGGGTTTGGTGTATACAGCAGTGGATGCTGTCTCTTGCCTGTATTGGTTGTGGTGTATAAGCAGTGGATGCTGTCTTTGCCTGTACTGGTTTGGGTGTATACAGCAGTGGATGCTGTCCCTCGCCTGTACTGGTTGTGTTGTATACAGCAGTGGATGCTGTCCCTCGCCTGTACTTTTGTGGTGTATACAGCAGTGGATGCCGTCCCTCTCCTGTACTGGTTGTGTGTATACAGCAGTGGATGCTGTCCCTCTCCTTATGGTTGTGTGTAACAGCAGTGGATGCTGTCCCTCGCCTGTATTGGTTGTGGTGTATACAGCAGTGGATGCTGTCCCTCGCCTGTATTGGTTGTGGTGTATACAGCAGTGGATGCTGTCCCTCGCCTGTATTGGTGTTGGTGTATACAGCAGTGGATGCTGTCCCCTCCTGTATGGTTGTGGTGTATACAGCAGTGGATGCTGCTGTCCCGCCTGTATTGGTTGTGGTGTATACAGCAGTGGATGCTGTCCTTGCCTGTACTTGGTTGTGGTGTATACAGCAGTGGATGCTGTCCTCGTCCTGTATGGTGGTGGTGTATACAGCAGTGGATTGCTGTCCCTCGCCTGTACTGGTTGTGGTGTATACAGGCAGTGGATGCTGCCCCTCTGCTGACTGGTGCTGTGGTGTATACGCAGTGGATGCTGTCCCTCCTGTACTGGTTGTGGTGTATACAGCAGTGGATGCTGCCCCGCCTATATTGGTTGTGGTGTATTACAGCAGTGGATGCTGTCCCTCGCCTGTATGGTTGTGGTGTATACAGCAGTGGATGCTGTCCCTTGCCTGTACTGGTTGTGGTGTATACAGCAGTGGATGCTGTCTCCAGTGGATGCTGGCCTGTATGTTGTGGTGTATACAGCAGTGGATGCTGTCCCTCGCCTGTACTGGTTGTGGTGTATACAGCAGTGGATGCCGTCCCTCTCCTGTTACTGGTTGTTGGTGTATACAGCAGTGGATGCTGTCCCTCGCCTGTATTGGTTGTGGTGTATACAGCCAGTGGATGCTGTGCTGTCCCTCGCCTGTATTGGTTGTGGTGTATACAGCAGTGGATGCTGTCCCTCTCCTTGTACTGGTTGTGGTGTATACAGCAGTGGATGCTGTCCCTTGCCTGTATTGGTTGTGGTGTATACAGCAGTGGATGCTGTTCCTTGCCTGTATGGTTGTGGTGTATACAGCAGTGGATGCTGTCCCTCGCCTGTACTGGTTGTGGTGTATACAGCAGTGGATGCTGTCCCTCCTGCCTGTGATTGGTTGGTGGTGTATACAGCAGTGGATGCTGTCCCTCGCCTGTACTGGTTGTGGTGTATACAAGCAGTGGATGCTGCTGTCCCTTGCCTGTATTGGTTGTGGTGTATACAGCAGTGGATGCTGTCTCTTGCCTGTATTGGTTGTGGTGTATACAGCAGTGGATGCCATCCCTCTCCTGTACTGGTTGTGGTGTATACAGCAGTGGATGCTGTCCCTTGCCTGTATTTGGTTGTTGGTGTATACAGCAGTGGATGCTGTCTCTTGCCTGTATTGGTTGTGGTGTATACAGCAGTGGATGCTGTCCCTCGCCTGTACTTGGTTGTGGTGTTATACAGCAGTGGATGCTGTCCTCTTGCCTGTATTGGTTGTGGTGTATACAGCAGTGGATGCTGTCCCTCGCCTGTCTGGTTGTGGTGTATACAGCCAGTGGATTGCTGTCCCTCTCCTGTACTGGTTGTGGTGTATACAGCAGTGGATGCTGTCCCTCGCCTGTACTGGTTGTGGTGGTATACAGCAGTGATGCTGTCCCCTTACTGTTGTGTGTATACAGCCTGTCCTGCCTGTATTGGTTGTGGTGTATACACAGTGGATGCTCCCTTGCCTGTATTTGGTTTGTGGTGTATACAGCAGTGGATGCTGTCCCTCGCCTGTATTGGTTGGTGTGTGTATACAGCAGTGGATGCTGTCCCTCGCCTGTACTGGTTGTGGGTGTATACAGCAGTGGATGCTGTCCCTTGCCTGTATTGGTTGTGGTGTATACAGCAGTGGATGCTGTCTCTTGCCAGTGTACTGGTTGTGGTGTATACAGCAGTGGATGCTGTCCCTCGCCTGTACTGGTTGTGTGTGTATACAGCAGTGGATGCTGTCTCTTGCCTGTATTGGTTGTGGTGTATACAGCAGTGGATGCTGTCCCTTGCCTGTATTGGTTGTGGTGTATACAGCAGTGGATGCTGTCCCTCGCCTGTACTGGTTGTGGTGTATACAGCAGTGGATGCTGTCCCTCTCCTGTACTGGTTGTGGTGTATACAGCAGTGGATGCTGTCCCTTGCCTGTATTGGTTGTGGTGTATACAGCAGTGGATGCTGTCCCTCGCCTGTACTGGTTGTGGTGTATACAGCAGTGGATGCTGTCCCTCGCCTGTATTGGTTGTGGTGTA
Source organism: Rhinella marina (assembly GCA_900303285.1). Classification (NCBI taxonomy): domain Eukaryota; kingdom Metazoa; phylum Chordata; class Amphibia; order Anura; family Bufonidae; genus Rhinella; species Rhinella marina. Next base: position 4,307 of record ONZH01006718.1, read on the forward strand.
TACAGCAGTGGATGCTGTCCCTTGCCTGTATTGGTTGTGGTGTATACAGCAGTGGATGCTGTCCCTCGCCTGTATTGGTTGTGGTGTATACAGCAGTGGATGCTGTCCCTCGCCTGTACTGGTTGTGGTGTATACAGCAGTGGATGCTGTCCCTCGCCTGTACTGGTTGTGGTGTATACAGCAGTGGATGCTGTCCCTCTCCTGTACTGGTTGTGGTGTATACAGCAGTGGATGCTGTCCCTTGCCTGTATTGGTTGTGGTGTATACAGCAGTGGATGCTGTCCCTTGCCTGTATTGGTTGTGGTGTATACAGCAGTGGATGCTGTCCCTTGCCTGTACTGGTTGTGGTGTATACAGCAGTGGATGCTGTCCCTTGCCTGTATTGGTTGTGGTGTATACAGCAGTGGATGCTGTCCCTCGCCTGTATTGGTTGTGGTGTATACAGCAGTGGATGCTGTCCCTCGCCTGTATTGGTTGTGGTGTATACAGCAGTGGATGCTGTCCCTCGCCTGTATTGGTTGTGGTGTATACAGCAGTGGATGCTGTCCCTCGCCTGTATTGGTTGTGGTGTATACAGCAGTGGATGCTGTCCCCCGCCTGTATTGGTTGTGGTGTATACAGCAGTGGATGCTGTCCCTCGCCTGTATTGGTTGTGGTGTATACAGCAGTGGATGCTGTCCCTCGCCTGTACTGGTTGTGGTGTATACAGCAGTGGATGCTGTCCCTCGCCTGTATTGGTTGTGGTGTATACAGCAGTGGATGCTGTCCCTCGCCAATGTGCATTGTTGCCTGTATACAGTACTCGCTGTCCCTCGGGTATTGCTGCCCCTATCCAAGATGGCGCCCTGGCATTCCTCCTGCTCAGCGACTGCTGAGGTCATGTGGTGACTAAAGTGAAATCCCGTTTATCGTGAGATCTCGCTTCCTACGCCTTGGATACATGGGGATCAGCTGATTGTAGTCTCGCCTATCGCGAGACTTGGAGCGCATTTAAACTCCAGAGCGGGCGTCTATGATGTGACCAGTCAGACGCAGTGTGTCTGCCCAGTGTAAGCTACCTCTGGAGTTTGTTTCTGCTATTATACACATCTGATATCTTTGTTATTGCATTGTCTTTCATAGATGGCTTCATCTTCCAAGCCTCAGGGCAAAAGGAAGAGGAAATCCAAAAATTAATATCCGGCCCATAAGATGCACCTAGGTTTTAGAGGAGGACAATAAGAAAAAAATATTTTTCGTCAGACCCCCAATGTTAATAAGACCCCAATAAGACCTCAGATTAGACCCCAATAAGAATACCCCGTATCAGATCTCAGATAAAAGCCCCATGCCTTCAATATCAGCCCCCAGTGTCTCCTGTGTCAGCCAGCTGCCGCAAAACACATAAAATTAAAAAAAAAACACTTACCTCTCCTGCTCCTCACCGCTCGTGCTCTGCTTTCTCCTGCTGAACTGGCGCGCACAGCGTGAGGTCACAGAGCGCCCTCATGCTGTGCGCAGCCCTGCACAGCCGAATGGTGAGTAGAGAGTCTTCACCGCTTCCTGGTCCTCCGGTGCTAATCAGCTCTTCCTTAATGGAAGCGCTCATTATCATTCGCCCCATAAGACGCAGAGAAATTTCTGACATGCGTCTTATAGGGTGAAAAATCCGGTATGTTCTATTTGTGAAGGATTATGATTCTCTCATATGTACCCCATGTACTCAGCTTCAAGAGTCTTCTTGGCAATCTCAAGCTAATAGTTTCTTATCTTGGTTTCAAGCTCAACTGGATGAAACCTTCAATAATTTCCACCATATTAAGGCTTCTCAGAAAATATCTAGCAAAAGGTCTTAGTAACCGCAGTGTTTCCCCCTCCTCCACGGTTTCTAATGATTCCTCTGATGATGAATGGGAAACAGATTCAGAGTCTGATGTGGGTTCTGCTGAAGAAGATTATTACCTCTTGTCAAAGGATAAAATATCTGCTCTTTTAAAAGAGACTATTGAATCTGATAAGGATTATTCTGAGATCAAAAAGAAAAAGGCTTTATTATTTTCCTCCATCTAAGGAAAGTGTTTCCCATCCATCCATTATTGTCTGGTCCAAGTCTCATTGGGGAAAGCCTGAAAAACATAATGAATTAAATTCTAGATTTAAAAGCACATACAAATTATGTCTCATCTTGGGACGTCACTCCAAAGGTGGATATCGCGGAAGCAAAATTATCCTAAAAAGCTATTTTTCCCTCTGAAGAATCTGCTTTTATCTGACCCTGTGGATAGAAAAGCAGATTCCATGTTAAAGAAAGTTTATTCTGCAGTTGCCTTTGCCTCCGCGCCAGTAGCTAGAGATCAACTGCAGACTGGGCCGTTCGCAACCCTAATCCTCCATTTTATAAACCTGTTCCTTCATGGGATCTCTCTCTAGTTCTCAAACACTTGTCTCTACCTCCCTGTGAGACTCTAGAGAATATAGATCTTAAGTACCTTTCCTATAAAGTTCTATTTTTAGTTAGGGTTAACCCTAACCCTAATCACTTCAGCTAAAAGAATAGGTGAACTACAAGCCTTATCGCATAAGGAGCCATATTTAATTCTTCCAGATTGTGTCCTCTTAAGAACTATGCCAGGGTTTTTACCTAAAATTCCTACAGCGGCCAATATTAATAGGGAATTGTCCTTCCTGTTCTCTCTCCAGAAGATTCCTCCTCTGTCTGCTCATCCATTAGATGTAAGAAGAGCAGTTTATGGTTTATTTACAGAGACCCTCAGAAGCGGTTTCTCCACTTTGCTTATAGAACTCTGGGTAAAAAAGCTACAAAATCTACCCTTGCCCGTTGGATTAGGGGTATTATTAAAGAATGTTATGTCTTAGGCCACTTTCACGTTAGCGGCAGCATGGATCCGGCGGGTGAAGGGTCCTGCCGGATCCATGCTGCTGCAGGTGCACGTGTGGGGCCGGAACCGCGCTCCAGCCCCACACGTGTCAGACACTGCAGGGGGTGTTTACTTACCTATGTATACTGTGCTGAGGCCCCCTCCTGTGCTCCCTCCCAGGCTCTCCGCGGCTCCAGCTCTTCCCCGCATCCTTCCTGCGGCTGTCAAATACAGCTGTGTAACAGCGCCCCCTGCTGGAGGGAGCTGACAGGGAAAAGGCAAGGTGACGGATCCGTCATGAACTCCATTGAAAGTCAATGGAGGACGGATCCGTTTACTAGTGTGTCACAACGAACAGATCCATCCCCATTGACTTGCATTGGGGGGGTCATGACGGATCTGTCTTGGTGCGGATGCCCAGGACGGACAGCAAACCGCAGCATGTTGCTTCAGTTCATTTTTGTCCCCATTGACAATGAATGGGGACAAAACTGAAGCGTTTTATTCCGGTATTGAGCCCCTATGACAGAACTCAATACCGGAATATATACACCCTAATGTGTAAGTAGCCTAAGAGGGCCTAGATTCTCCCCTTGAATTAAGAGCCCATTCCACTAGGGCAACTGCTGCTTCTTGGGCAGAGATGGCTCGGGTGCCTTTAGAACAAATCTGCTGTGCGGCAACCTGGTCATCTCCAAACATTATAGATTAGATCTATTATCCATGGTGCTGCCGTAGGCCGATCAGGAAGTGGTACATTTACCTTGTGAAATTTTCATTTCCTGGAGTCCGTAGGCAGCACATACTCCCCACCCTTAATATTATTGCTTCATAAAAATACGTCTGGGGCGTGGCCTAGCACCAGATGGCGGCGGACGCGTAAGTGAGGAGCTCCGCAGCAGTGCCGCAATTTTGGCGTCCCCGAGCCTCATCTGCTCCCAGACCATGGGGAAAAAAAGCTTCAGAAAAAGCCCCCCCAGGGCACCCCGCACCGGCCTGACCACCAGAAATGCGGCACCCTTAGGGAATTCGTCACGCGGCCCTCCCGCGCCGCTTCCCCTTCACCGCCATCCTTACCGACCGGCTCTGCAACCAGAGAAAGTGCTCCCCCAACAGGGACGCGCCCGACCAAGCGGGGCTCCGCTTGGACATGAACCCCTGGATCCATGCGGGTGGGGGGGTCCGCCTGCAGTGCTCTCCCTGCCGCCCCAACAGTGCAGGAGGGACCTTGTTCCACGCGGCCAAGACATGGCGCAGGACCATGTGGATGGAGAGTGGAGGGAACGGCCTACCATGCAGGTCAGTGCTGGGGGACACTGCCTCAACCCCCATGTGAAGGCCTTTTCCCCTGCAACCCCCCTGGGTACCTCTGCTCCCCCATCGCCACCCTCTGAGGGGTTACCTCCCTCATCACACCCGCATAATGTGGACTCGGAGGAGGATGTGGGGGCTACCCCCTCTATGGCACGGTATGCTGCCCCTACACCCCTTTACTCACCCGGTAGGGACCCCAGTCCTGAATCTAGCTCTCCTGGGAGACAGTCCTCACCCTCTGAATGGGCTTCCCTTTTTTCTCAACTACCTACAAAGCAGGACTTCCAAGTTCTCGTTTCTGGGGTTACTGCCACTTGCCGCTCTGAAATATCTGCCATGCGGCGGGACTTACTCTCTATAACAAATCGCATGGAAACGCTGGAAAAAAGCCATACTCTTACACGGGCCTGTATTTCCCAGCTTCATACCTCAGTTTCTACCCACAGTACCGAACTCCGTGAAATGCAAAGACATCTAGAGGATTTAGACAACCGCGGCCGGCGGAACAATATTAGGATCCGGGGTCTCCCAGAACCCCAAGATGATGAAAACCTACAGGAAACCCTTGACGCCCTTTTTAATCAAATTATGGGTGACCCAGCGTCCTTTACCACCAGGCTGGGCAGGGTTCATAGAGCACTTAGACCCAAGGGCTCGTCTCCCCAACCTAGGGACGCTATTTGCTGCATTCACGATTTCACTAGAAAAGAGGCCATTATGGCGAAAGTACGAGGAATGCGCTTTCTGGATTTCCGGGGAGCACGAGTGCAGCTTTATCAGGACTTGTCTTGGATCACACTACAAAAACGCAAGCTTCTACGCCCTGTTTTGGACACTCTCAAGGCCAACCGCATCACGTACCGCTGGGGATTCCCTTTCGCCCTGATAGTCCGGAAAAACGGGCGCCTCATATACCTTCGCTCTCCTGCGGATCTTGATTTTTTTTTTCACGGCTCTGGATATTCCGGCCCCCAGTTTGCCGGATTGGGAGGCCCCTGCCTCTTCCATGCCTCCCCTGCTGCCATGGCAGGCCCCAGAGACTTCCAAGCACCGACGACTGCCCTTGCCTAAAATGCGTCCTGATGACTCTCAGGGACCATCCCCTCAGTCACGGGGACCTCCGGATATAACTGAAAGCCCACCTTTAACTCGTTGATGCCTTACCTGCTCACCCTAGTGCCCCTTGGCACTCCCCTGGGGACTTATAACATTGTTTGCCCGCTCTGGGCACTAAGTTGTTACAACTAAGGTTCATGTAGTTCTGCTGATTGTTGATGCATTCGTTGCACAGTTGCTGCCTATTGAACTCTCGTTGTTACTTTACTGTGTTCTTACCTATTGGTTCTTGCTAGGTATCCTTTGCCCTGTTTGGGACGTGACTGCTCGGACCCCCATTTTCTGGGGTCCTGTAAGTCCGCTCTGCTAACTTAGACTTAGCAGGGTTGGTCCCTGTATAGACCACTCCTGGTTCTTTTTACCTCCTGGTATATTTTTCCTCCTTTTTTTTTTTTTTTTTGGACTTGGTTCGAATTTATTGCTAACTGTTGTGTATTGTAGTGTCTGTGTTTACCCTGACTTTTCCTCTTGTGTCTCCCCAAACTTCCTTTAGACCCTATTTACACTCTACCTCTCCTTAGCTTGCCCTCGACCTCTCAAGCAGGAACCGCCTGGATTGCTCCTGACTCTCAGACGTCTACCTCGGTTTCCTCTCGACGACGGTCCAACGGATGGTGAGCTGACCCTCGTCTGCTTATTCACACATTATCCACACCCTCCTCATGGCTACAATAGTCACTCTTAATGTTAAACGGTTGGGCTCTAACACAAAAAGACGCCTGGTTCTTCGTGAACTACGCAACCTGCATGCAGATGTTGCGTTTTTGCAAGAGACCCACTTCGACCAGACGGGGACCTTTAATTTTGCTAAGCATTTTTACCCCCGAGGCCTACGTGGCCAATCATAATCGTCGTAAAGCTGGTGTTGCGATCCTGCTCTCAGCGTCCTGCACTATTTTAATATCTACCTCACATATAGATCCAGGCGGCCGCTACATTATCCTAGAAGGCTCCTTTCAAAATCGCCCCATAGTGCATTGTAACATCTATGCTCCCAACACCTCACAGCTTTCATTTGTACGCAAAGTTTTTAATAAGCTTCACAAACTGCCTCCCGCATGGATTGCTGGGGGAGGGGAATTTAATATGGTCTTTTCCGAGTCAGCAGACAGACTGTCACTTTCCCCAACCACTCCCTCCCCATCTCAAGCCCGCCTCAATAGGGAGTTCCGTTGTATCATTCGTAATTCAGCCCTTTATGACCTCTGGCGAGTGGATAACCCCACAGCTAGGAGATTCACCTTTTACTCCCCTCCTCACAAAATGCACACCTGATTAGACTACTTTTTTGGCAATGCCCTCACTTTAAAGCTGTTAAAGGGGTATTCTCATCTTAGACAATGGGGGCATATCGCTAGGATATGCCCCCATTGTCTTATAGGTGCGGGTCCCACCGCTGGGACCCGCACCTATATCCAGAACGGAGCGGGGAGCGCTGCGCCTGGAGGACCCCAGGTTTCCGGGGGTCCGGCCACCACCAGGCGCTCATAGAAATGAATGGGAGCCGGCCCGTGCATGCGCGGTGCGCTCCCATTCATTTCTATGGAGCCGACGGAAGTAGCCGAGCCAGCGCTCGGCTATTTTCGGCGGCCCCATAGAAATGAATGGAGGGTGGCTGCGCATGCGCAGTGCGCCCTCATTCACTTCGGGGGCTCCGTTCTGGAAATAGGTGTGGGTCCCAGCGGTGGGACCCGCACCTATAAGACAATGGGGGCATATCCTAGCGATATGCCCCCATTGTCTAAAATGAGAATAACCCTTTAAGGGAAGTTACTATTGGCCCTATCTCCTGGTCTGATCATGCACCCGTTATACTCTCCCTCTCCTCTCATCCTAAACCACCTCGTACTTGCCACTGGCGTCTCAATGATTCCTTATTAAAATCGCTCCCTACGCGCATGGAAATTAAACAATATATTCAAAACTACTTCAATGAAAATGTAAACTCAGTGCCTTCCCTGGCTACGTTATGGGAAGCTCACAAGGCTGTCGTGCGGGGTCAGTGCATTGCACTGGCCTCTAGGCTCAAAAAAGACCGACTGACCCGTCTACGCGATCTCACAACCCAGATTGACTCCCTACAATCCCGTCTACAAGTTAAACCCACTCTTTCCCTCCTTCGGGACTTAGTTGCTGCTCGGGCTAAGTTAAAGGACATAGCGATTCACAACGTTGAGCGCATGCTCCAGTACTCTAGGCAACGATTTTATGAAAGGGGTAACAAAGCCCACACTATTTTAGCCAGACAGCTCAGGGACACTGTCACTAAGCGTCCCCCCAAGGAGTGAAAGATTCAAACGGTAGTCTACAATACCACCCTGCCTCCATGGCTCAATGTTTCAGGGATTACTACACTCGCTTAAACAATTTGGAATCAGTCGATAACTCTCCTACCACACAACTTCGGATACAGGAGTATCTAAAAGCATGTCACCTGCCCAAACTACCGGTAGACGCGGTGAATCTTCTGAATGCACCCATCTAGGCTGAGGAACTCTCTGAGGTTATTAAAACTCTCCCTGCCAATAAATCCCCTGGTCCAGATGGATATACAGACTTTTACTATAAGACTTTTAATGTAGAACTCTCCCCCGACCTTTTGCCTCTTTATAATTAATTTTTCCAGGGATCCCCAATTTCCCCTACGATGCTGTCTTCACACATTGTAGTCATCCCTAAACCGGGTAAAGACCCACATGAATGCACGAGTTACAGGTAGATATCACTACTAAATGCTGACCTAAAAATCTTTATCTGTATCCTTGCTGCCCGCTTGAACATGTGGCTCCCCACCCTGATTCATAAGGATCAAGTAGGCTTTATTCCACACCGCCAGGGAGGGGATAACACCCGAAGGTGGCCACTCGCACTGATACCCCAGCAGTAATATTAAGCCTTGATGCAGAGAAGGCCTTTGATCGTATCGCCTGGCCCTTTCTATTCGAGACGCTTCAGGTGTTTGGTATCTCGGGACTGTTCCTTCAGGCCCTTAGTAGCCTTTATACTGCTCCCTCTGCCATTGTTAAACTCCACTCCTGCTCATCGACATAATTTCCTATCTCTAATGGTACACGCCAGGGATGCCCGATTTCACCGTTAATTTTTGCCTTGTGTATCGAGCCTCTTGCTGCCCACATCAGGCTTCACCCAGATATCCAGGGGCTACGGGTCCGAGATAGGGAGTTTAAAATATCCTTATATGCGGACGATGTTCTCCTTACATTGACCAATCCTCATATCACACAGCCCTCACACAGTACGGGGCCCTTTCAGGTTACAAAATTAACACCGCTAAAACTGAAGCGCTGCCCGTCCGTGTACCAGCAGGGGACCTCCGCAGATTGAAAAGTAATTATCCCTACAAATGGACAGAAGATGCGTTAAAATATCTGGGAGTCTACATCACCCCTAATTACTCCTCCTTATACTCGAAAAATTCCCCCCCCCCCTTTTTTGTGAGCTTAAATCTCTCCTTCGCAAATGGAAACCTCTGTCTCTCCTGGGGCGGATAGCAGCGGTCAAAATGTCCCTACTCCCGAAGCTACTGTATTATTTCGAAACACTCCCGGTGCGTATTCCCCTATCGGAACTCCGGTTGCTACAGCAGGCTATTTTTGATTTCATTTGGCAAGGCAAAAGGCATCGTATACCTCGTACGGTCATGTTTGCGGACACGGACAGAGGTGGCCTCGCAGTCCCCAATGTCGTGCATTATTACTGGGCCACACATTTACGAGTGATACCCTTTTGGGCCGCACAGCTAGCATTTACCAAATGGGTGGAAATTGAAAAGCTCTGGCTTGCCCCTATACACCCAAATGCCCTGCTGTGGCAAAGGAACCCGATATCATCCCCCCCCCCCCCCTACTGGGGCCGACGGCCTTTACTAAACATATTTGGAAAACATGCTATAAGAACTTTGCCCTTGCGTCCAAACACTCGTCTATGATTTACTTTTTATATAATCCTGCTATACCTAGTAGCCTAACTGCCTCCATGGTCCGCGTCTGGTCGTCGCTGGGTCTATTTCGCCTGGTGGACATTATTGATGTTTCCACCCTAACACTTAATTCCTTTTCTCAACTACAAGAGCACGCCAACCTACCCCGAACGGAATTCCTCCATTATTTACAGATCCGCCATTATGTAACCACTATTTTTGGGACACTCCGGGTCTTGGTCCCTACCCAGTTTGACCGTCTATGCCGTCTGGGTACCAGTACAAAGGGCTTAATCTCTATAATATACCACCTCCTCTCGGCCCCAGAGGAGGGGACCTCACCCCATCACAAGTACATGGACAAATGGGTCGCTGACATTGGTTCTCCCCTCTCACATTCTGCATGGCAGATTATTTGGAGTAGGACCACAAAATCTTCCATCTGTACTATATATAAAGAAACGCAATACAAGCTACTCATGCACTGGTATCACACTCCAGCCCTTCTACACTCACTGAATCCAGACATCCCATCAACCTGTTGGCGATGCCGGAAAGAGGTTGGTACTTTATACCATATTTTTTGGACATGCCCACTGATTGTGCCATTTTGGGTGGAGGTAAGGGATATTGCCCAATCCCTCCTCTCTATACCAGTTACACTGGATCCCAAAACCTATCTGCTCAATCTCCCACCCTTGCGACTGAGTAAGCACGCCTCCAGGCTGTTCCAGCAGCTAAGTCCTTGATAGCAAAATCATGGAAACAAACAAACCCTATGTTCCTTGCCAAAATACGGGACATTAGGTCACTAGACTACCTCACGGCTTCTCTCAACAATACATTGGATCATTTCAATGTGATTTGGCTGCCTTGGGACGCACACCCTTCCCACTCTTAGACCCTGTCCCCAAACCTCCCCCCCCCCTTTTTCTCTCCCACCCCTTGTTCCTTTATGTTTGTCCTCGTCTTGTCTTCTGTCTGTTATAGTTACCTTTCTTCAACCCAAAGAGTACTATTTCGGGACTATTGTAATTTCATTGATATTTCACAGTTCAATGTATTTGCTTATATCCTTACTTATTACGTTTTCCTGTGTAACTTGTATATTTCTATACTGAAAAAAACTTACTTTTTTAGTACCAATAAAAACATACAGTTTAAAAAAAAAATACATGTCTGTTGGCGCCTTTTCCCTCTTTATACTGAGGAGGGTTGGTCATCCATTAACTAATTAAGTGTTCATTGCTTGTTAACATGTCTTTTCTATTGAACCTAGAAAGGGGATATTAACCCATGGTGCTGCCTACAGACTTCAGGAAATGAAAATTTCACAAAGGTAAATTTACCACATGTAGGCTGGCCCAGGAATTCATCACTGATTAGCAGTTAGATAGGCCTAACCACTCCGGTAATGAAGAGGTTAAGCTCATTATCCCCTTTAACCTCTGAGGTACCTGTGGTTACTGTGTGGAGCTGCTGCAGGGAGCTCTCTCCGTACGTGGCGGGTGCCGCCGATCCCCATCATTTAACGTCTCAGACGCCACCTGTGAGGTAAGGCAGAGGGATGCGGCTCCCCCTAACTTCCAATGGGAGCCCCCACAGTGAAAGGGCGGGTCTCTGATCAGTTACCATGGCAGCCTGGACAATGTGAAGCCTTCCTGGTTGCCATGGTAACCGACCTGCTGTGCACAAGGCAGAGCTCAGCAGGGAGCGTGTCAGAATCCCATTCACCCTCATAGATCTCTATTAGGGCTCATTCAGACAACTGTATGTGTTTTTTGCGGATCCCCAAAGTACGGATACTGGCCGTGTGCATTCCGTGTTTTGCGTAGAAATGCCTATTGTCCGCAACTGTGGACAAGAATAGGATATAATCACTTTTTTGCAGGGGCTGTGGAATGCAAGTATGGATGAGGACAGCACACGGTGTGCTGGCCGCATTTTTTGCAGCCCCATTGAAATGAATGGGTCCACATCCATTCTGCAAAATTGGGGAACGGATGCGGACACAAATATGGTAGTGTGAATGAGCACTCCCCCCGGTTATTGCCCCCTAAGGGCCTAATATTTGTTAAATAATATAAAAAAAAAAAAAACTTAAATATTAAAAGTGTAAATTTACCACCGCTGGGACCCGCATTATATCGAGAACGGGGCCCCGAAAGTGGAGGGCCCAGCGGTGGGACCCGCCCCTGTAGGACAATGGGGGCATATCCTAGCGATATGCCCCCATTGTCCAAGATGGGAATACCCCTTTAACTTTATCCTTCACAGCAGCTGGCCTCTTTAACGGTGAGTAGTAAAACAAAAACAACTATACAAGTTTGGTATCGCTGTATCTGTATCGAGTCATAGAATAAGGACGTTGGGTCACTTTTAGTGCCTAGGGAACACAGTGATGTCAAACCGCCAAAAACATTGGCGGAATTGATTTGTTTGTTTTTTTCTTCTTTTTCACCCCAAAAAGATTTTTTTTGCCCATTTTCCAATAACATAAGTTAAATTGAAAGTAGTTTTGAATGTTAATAGTACAACTTATTCCCCTCCGAAATAAGCCCTCATACTGCCATGCAAACGCGGGAGGAAGGGGGGTAAAAGTATGGCTATTGGAACGTGGGGAGGAAAAAACAAAAATGCAAAACCAAAAAAGGGGTTAAAGATATTACACATCTAAGGGTTTTGCCTCACATATTCTACTTTACTTAGTCGGGAAAATTAGACCTTAACAATTTGAATATACACAAATTGATGAAACAAAAGAAAAAAAAATAGATTTTCAATTGCTATGTCACATTAATGCAAAAAACGTTAGACATATTTCCGTATGGTTATTTGTAGAGATAAGCGAAGTTTTGAAAAACTCAATTCGCTGAACTTCTATTTGTTATGACTTGCTATAAATCAGGAGTACCCGTACATCACAGCGGCTGAGGGAATGTATCATCAGGGTATTTAACCCCTCTTATGCAGCGATCTGTGAGGTAAGGCAGAGGAATGCGGCTCCCCCTGCAGTGAAATCAGTTACCATGGCAGCCTGTGACACTGCTGAAGCTTCCCTTGGCTGCCATGGTAACCCACCTGGTGTGCTGTGCATGAGGCATAGCTCAGCAGGGAGCATTAGGTATCGCCTAATCCAAAAATGTCTAAACCATTAAAATAATAAAAATTTCCTGTGCGCTGATCACCCTCATGGAACACACAATTTGCTATTTTTGTCATGTGTCCCCCCCCCCCAAAAAAAACAAAAAAACAAAACTGAGTAAAGGCTCAGGCAAAGAAATGTATTTGGTTTCTGTGTCGGTTCCTTTTGCGGCCCTTATGTGGAACCATTCACTTTAACAGGGCCGCAAAAGAACTGAATTCGGTTTCCATATGTCCGTTCCGCAAAAGAACAGAACATGTCCTATTATTGTCAGCATCATGGATAAGAATAGGACTGTTTTATTAGGGGCCAGACGTTCTGTTCCCCAAAATACAGAATGCACTTGGACATCATCCATGTTTTTGTGGACCACAATCAAGCGCATGAGCCCTGTGATCGAAAGGTCATACATGTCACAAAAATGGTGGCAATAAAATCTGTTCCAAAAAAAAATAAAAATAAATAAGACACCAATAAGAAACTGGTATTTTATTTAAAACAAATTGTTATCAGATTCCACCCCCCCAGAAAAAAAAAAAAGTGTGGAGCCCCTCACAGGATCACTTGGGATACAGAGGAGAAGTCTAACTCTGTGCAGCGGATGATGAGGGCAGATCCTGGGGGCACCGGACAGAAAGCAGAACACAAGTGCTAATCAGTAAAACCAATGACAAAGCCTTCAAAACGTCTCCTTAATTTAGCAAGATGGAGACTTCATCCTCACAGAAGCGTCTCCCCACCGTCCCAGGGACTCTCCTCGCTCTGCTGTAGAGGTTCGACATCTGGACCGTGCTCTGCAGGAGAAGACACCACACTTACCAACATATACTCATCATCCAAGCAGATTGTGGCTCTGACAACAAGTGCACTAAGCTGGTTAAGACTCCTCAGAAATAGAGTGAATTAAAAGTTGTCAGAAGGCACAAAGTTGAACTGAAGAAAGATGTGGAAAGGCAGAGCTTTGACATAATCCACTTACACAACGCACAGCCACTGACCTGCCCTCCTGGATGGGTGATGCTTTCTAACATGGACATTTCTGCTCCCGCTTTGAGAAAAGTTCTTGCCGCATACTGGACACTGATGCGACTTCACACCTGAAAGATGGCGTCAAGCGTCAGCCATGAATAGCCAGCAACTTGAAAGACACAGCAGCGGCCTCATTACCTGAATGGACAACCAGATGTTTTCTAAGGCTTGAATATTCGGCAAAGCTGCGGCCACATCCCTCCTCCTCACACAGAAAGGGTTTCTCTCCTGTCAGAGGCAGAGTCCTTGTAAGTCATGTGCCAACCGTAAGAGGACACATAGAAGGAAGGGTTAGCGCTCACCAGTATGGATACGCAGATGGTTCTTCAGGTTCCCAGCTGTAGTAAATGGCTTTTCACAGCCGGGCTCAGGACACAGGAACGGGCGCTCGCCGTTATGAGTGCGCATGTGAACGTTCAACCTCTGGAGGACATAAAAGCTCTTCCCACAACCCTCTGCAGGACATGTGAAGGAGCGCTCATTTCTGGCAAAAAAACTTGTATGGTTAGGGTTACCTTTCATAGTTTTTTTTTTTTTTTTTTTTTTTTTTCAGGCCTCCCCCCCACAACCATGAACTGAAAACCAAGACTATACTACAATCCTCAGGGGCCTACAGCGCCATTTTGTAGTACTCACGTTGGGCACTCACATGTGAGTTTTCAGGTGATATCTCAGGTGTGTCGGACGCACAAAGGATCGCTCACAGCCACGGAAGGAGCAGCGAAGGCGTTTCTCGGGGTGTGTGGCGCTGGCTTCACAGGAGCCATTCAGTGTGGAATCAGCTGCAAACAATATACGTTGTTCTGGAAAACGGTTCCATTGTCACCTCCAGAGAACGGAAGGGCTCATTCAGCCGCCCGCTGTCCTGACACTGGTCAGACTTGTGGCGTTCATTCTGTGCCAGTCACACGGAAGGTGTACAATGCCGAGCATGAGGGACGCAGAGATTCGGATGGCTGGACTTACCATTGCTGATGGACTTGGCGTGTTTTGCAAGCTGAGCCCTGGTGGCAGCAATCAGACTGTCATGAGCCAACTCCTGAACCCGCAGAAACCATGGCGTACTGCTGTCTGTGCACTCACTGGGCAGGAAGTCATTCCCAGAATCCTCAGCTTCATCCTGAACAAAGACCATGTGCTCAGATGGAGAACCTAGTCCTGTGGAAGAAAGCGTTCATGTAAGTCAGCGGGGCGGCCTGAGCGCAGGAGGAGAGGAGCCCCGACCCCACGAGGAACCAGAAGACGACCTCATGTGGGGGAAGAGAAGGACTGAAGTGTAAGTCAGGACTTGGGCCACAGGAGGATCACAAAGTGCATAGGGTTTTATTACTTATAGAAAACCTGTCACCAAAAAAATGCAATGAAATCTGAAAGCACAACAGTACAGAGCAGGAGAAGCTGAGCAGAGTGACGGATCTTGTCCTGGGAAAAGGGTAAGTAAAACTTGTAATTCTTACATTTATATCTGCAGCCCTGTAAAGTGCCATCGGTACAGGAGGAGGTGTTATCAGTGATATCAGTACAGGAGATGTTATCAGTGATATCAGTACAGGAGGAGGTGTTATCAGTACAGGAGGAGATGTTATCAGTGATATCAGTACAGGAGGAGGTGTTATCAGTGATATCTATCAGTACAGGAGGAGATGTTATCAGTGATATCTATCAGTACAGGAGGAGGTGTTATCAGTGATATCTATCAGTACAGGAGGAGGTGTTATCAGTGATATCTATCAGTACAGGAGGAGGTGTTATCGGTGATATCTATCAGTACAGGAGGAGGTGTTATCAGTGATATCTATCAGTACAGGAGGAGATGTTATCAGTGATATCTATCAGTACAGGAGGAGATGTTATCAGTGATCTCAGTACAGGAGGAGGTGTTATCAGTGATATCAGTACAGGAGGAGGTGTTATCAGTGATATCTATCAGTACAGGAGGAGATGTTATCAGTGATATCAGTACAGGAGGAGATGTTATCAGTGATATCAGTACAGGAGGAGGTGTTATCAGTGATATCAGTACAGGAGGAGGTGTTATCAGTGATATCAGTACAGGAGGAGGTGTTATCAGTGATATCAGTACAGGAGGAGGTGTTATCAGTGATATCAGTACAGGAGGAGGTGTTATCAGTGACTTACCTGATCTGGCCAGGTTGAGGAGGATGAATGAGGAGTTGTCACTTGGCGGCAGGTCTTGCAGCAGCGATGACGGCTCTGTGGGTGACAGTAGGGCGCCATGGCTCTTATCTCTGGAATCTGTGCTGGGATCTAGCTGGAGGCTATGGAGCAGTTCAGGAGCCTTAGGAGACTCTCCGTCCTCTGTAGGAGCATCTAATAGAAAGACCATGAATGTCTCTGCGCACACAGAGCACTCAGAGTCTGTAGGTTACAGCGCACACAGAGAACGCACAGCCACTGACCTGCCCTCCTCGATGGGTGATGCTTTCTAACATGGACATTTCTGCTCCCGCTTTGAGAAAAGTTCTTGCCGCATACTGGACACTGATGTGACTTCACACCTGAAAGATGGCGTCAAGCGTCAGCCATGAATAGCCAGCAACTTGAAAGACACAGCAGCGGCCTCATTACCTGAATGGACAACCAGATGTTTTCTAAGGCTTGAATATTCGGCAAAGCTGCGGCCACATCCCTCCTCCTCACACAGAAAGGGTTTCTCTCCTGTCAGAGGCAGAGTCCTTGTAAGTCATGTGCCAACCGTAAGAGGACACATAGAAGGAAGGGTTAGCGCTCACCAGTATGGATACGCAGATGGTTCTTCAGGTTCCCAGCTGTAGTAAATGGCTTTTCACAGCCGG
Organism: Rhinella marina; assembly: GCA_900303285.1. NCBI lineage: Eukaryota > Metazoa > Chordata > Amphibia > Anura > Bufonidae > Rhinella > Rhinella marina. Next base: position 20,525 of record ONZH01006718.1, read on the forward strand.
GCTCAGGACACAGGAACGGGCGCTCGCCGTTATGAGTGCGCATGTGAACGTTCAACCTCTGGAGAACATAAAAGCTCTTCCCACAACCCTCTGCAGGACATGTGAAGGAGCGCTCATTTCTGGCAAAAAAACTTGTATGGTTAGGGTTACCTTTCATAGTTTTTTTTTTTTTCAGTAAGTGACGGGTGAGGCCCCCCCCCTCCCCCTCACAACCATGAACTGAAAACCAAGACTATACTACAATCCTCAGGGGCCTACAGCGCCATTTTGTAGTACTCACGTTGGGCACTCACATGTGAGTTTTCAGGTGATATCTCAGGTGTGTCGGACGCACAAAGGATCGCTCACAGCCACGGAAGGAGCAGCGAAGGCGTTTCTCGGGGTGTGCGGCGCTGGCTTCACAGGAGCCATTCAGTGTGGAATCAGCTGCAAACAATATACGTTGTTCTGGAAAACGGTTCCATTGTCACCTCCAGAGAACGGAAGGGCTCATTCAGCCGCCCCGCTGTCCTGACACTGGTCAGACTTGTGGCGTTCATTCTGTGCCAGTCACACAGAAGGTGTACAATGCCGAGCATGAGGGAGGCAGAGATTCGGATGGCTGGACTTACCATTGCTGATGGACTTGGCGTGTTTTGCAAGCTGAGCCCTGGTGGCAGCAATCAGACTGTCATGAGCCAACTCCTGAACCCGCAGAAACCATGGCGTACTGCTGTCTGTGCACTCACTGGGCAGGAAGTCATTCCCAGAATCCTCAGCTTCATCCTGAACAAAGACCATGTGCTCAGATGGAGAACCTAGTCCTGTGGAAGAAAGCGTTCATGTAAGTCAGCGGGGCGGCCTGAGCGCAGGAGGAGAGGAGCCCCGACCCCACGAGGAACCAGAAGACGACCTCATGTGGGGGAAGAGAAGGACTGAAGTGTAAGTCAGGACTTGGGCCACAGGAGGATCACAAAGTGCATAGGGTTTTATTACTTATAGAAAACCTGTCACCAAAAAAATGCAATGAAATCTGAAAGCACAACAGTACAGAGCAGGAGAAGCTGAGCAGAGTGACGGATCTTGTCCTGGGAAAAGGGTAAGTAAAACTTGTAATTCTTACATTTATATCTGCAGCCCTGTAAAGTGCCATCGGTACAGGAGGAGGTGTTATCAGTGATATCAGTACAGGAGATGTTATCAGTGATATCAGTACAGGAGGAGGTGTTATCAGTACAGGAGGAGATGTTATCAGTGATATCAGTACAGGAGGAGGTGTTATCAGTGATATCTATCAGTACAGGAGGAGATGTTATCAGTGATATCTATCAGTACAGGAGGAGGTGTTATCAGTGATATCAGTACAGGAAGAGATGTTATCAGTACAGGAGGAGATGTTATCAGTGACATCTATCAGTACAGGAGGAGGTGTTATCAGTGGCATCTATCAGTACAGGAGGAGATGTTATCAGTGACATCTATCAGTACAGGAGGAGGTGTTATCAGTGATCTCAGTACAGGAGGAGATGTTATCAGTGACATCTATCAGTACAGGGGAAGGTGTTATCAGTGATATCTATCAGTACAGGAGGAGGTGTTATCAGTGATATCAGTACAGGAGGAGGTGTTATCAGTGATATCTATCAGTACAGGAGGAGATGTTAACAGTGACATCTATTAGTACAGGAGGAGATGTTATCAGTGATATCAGTACAGGAGGAGATGTTATCAGTGATATCAGTACAGGAGGAGATGTTATCAGTGATATCAGTACAGGAGGAGGTGTCATCAGTGACATCTATCAGTACAGGGGGAGGTGTCATCAGTGACATCTATCAGTACAGGGGGAGGTGTCATCAGTGACATCTATCAGTACAGGAGGAGGTGTCATCAGTGACATCTATCAGTACAGGGGGAGGTGTCATCAGTGACATCTATCAGTACAGGGGGAGGTGTCATCAGTGACATCTATCAGTACAGGGGGAGGTGTCATCAGTGACATCTATCAGTACAGGAGGAGGTGTCATCAGTGACATCTATCAGTACAGGGGGAGGTGTCATCAGTGACATCTATCAGTACAGGGGGAGGTGTCATCAGTAATATCAGTACAGGAGGAGGTGTCATCAGTGACATCTATCAGTACAGGGGGAGGTGTCATCAGTGACATCTCTCAGTACAGGGGGAGGTGTCATCAGTGACATCTCTCAGTACAGGGGGAGGTGTCATCAGTGACATCTCTCAGTACAGGGGGAGGTGTCAGTGACATCTATCAGTACAGGAGGAGGTGTCATCAGTGATATCAGTACAGGAGGAGGTGTCATCAGTGATATCAGTACAGGAGGAGGTGTCATCAGTGACATCTATCAGTACAGGGGGAGGTGTCATCAGTGACATCTCTCAGTACAGGGGGAGGTGTCATCAGTGACATCTCTCAGTACAGGGGGAGGTGTCATCAGTGACATCTATCAGTACAGGGGGAGGTGTCATCAGTGACATCTATCAGTACAGGAGGAGGTGTCATCAGTGACATCTATCAGTACAGGAGGAGGTGTCATCAGTGACCTCTATCAGTACAGGAGGAGGTGTCATCAGTGACCTCTATCAGTACAGGAGGAGGTGTCATCAGTGACCTCTATCAGTACAGGAGGAGGTGTCATCAGTGACCTCTATCAGTACAGGAGGAGGTGTCATCAGTGACCTCTATCAGTACAGGGGGAGGTGTCATCAGTGACATCTATCAGTACAGGGGGAGGTGTCATCAGTGACATCTATCAGTACAGGGGGAGGTGTCATCAGTGACATCTATCAGTACAGGGGGAGGTGTCATCAGTGACATCTATCAGTACAGGGGGAGGTGTCATCAGTGACATCTATCAGTACAGGGGGAGGTGTCATCAGTGACATCTATCAGTACAGGGGAGGTGTCATCAGTGACATCTATCAGTACAGGGGGAGGTGTCATCAGTGACATCTATCAGTACAGGGGGAGGTGTCATCAGTGACATCTATCAGTACAGGGGGAGGTGTCATCAGTGACATCTATCAGTACAGGAGGAGGTGTCATCAGTGACATCTATCAGTACAGGAGGAGGTGTCATCAGTGACATCTATCAGTACAGGGGGAGGTGTCATCAGTGACATCTATCAGTACAGGGGGAGGTGTCATCAGTGACATCTATCAGTACAGGGGGAGGTGTCATCAGTGACATCTATCAGTACAGGAGGAGGTGTCATCAGTGACATCTATCAGTACAGGGGGAGGTGTCATCAGTGACATCTATCAGTACAGGGGGAGGTGTCATCAGTAATATCAGTACAGGAGGAGGTGTCATCAGTGACATCTATCAGTACAGGGGGAGGTGTCATCAGTGACATCTCTCAGTACAGGGGGAGGTGTCATCAGTGACATCTCTCAGTACAGGGGGAGGTGTCATCAGTGACATCTCTCAGTACAGGGGGAGGTGTCAGTGACATCTATCAGTACAGGAGGAGGTGTCATCAGTGATATCAGTACAGGAGGAGGTGTCATCAGTGATATCAGTACAGGAGGAGGTGTCATCAGTGACATCTATCAGTACAGGGGGAGGTGTCATCAGTGACATCTCTCAGTAACAGGGGGAGGTGGTCATCAGTGACATCTATCAGTACAGGGGGAGGTGTCATCAGTGACATCTATCAGTACAGGGGGAGGTGTCATCAGTGACATCTATCAGTACAGGAGGAGGTGTCATCAGTGATATCAGTACAGGAGGAGGTGTCATCAGTGACATCTATCAGTACAGGGGGAGGTGTCATCAGTGACATCTATCAGTACAGGGGGAGGTGTCATCAGTGACATCTATCAGTACAGGGGGAGTGTCATCAGTGACATCATCAGTACAGGGGAGGTGTCATCAGTGACATCTATCAGTACAGGGGGAGGTGTCATCAGGTGACATTATCGTACAGGGGAGGTGCATCAGTGACATCTTCAGTACAGGGGGAGGTGTCATCAGTGACATCTATCAGTACAGGGGGAGGTGTCATCAGTGACATCTATCAGTACAGGGGAGGTGCATCAGTGACATCTATCAGTACAGGAGGAGGTGTCATCAGTGATTCAGTACAGGGGGAGGTGTCTCGTGAATTTCAGTACAGGAGGAGTGTCATCAGTGATTCAGTTACAGGGGGAGGTGTCATCGGTGACATCTCTCAGTACAGGGGGAGGTGTCATCGGTGACATCTCTCAGTACAGGGGGAGGTGTCATCGGTGACATCTCTCAGTACAGGGGAGGTGTATCGGTGAATCTCTCAGTACAGGGGGAGGTGTCATCGGTGACATCTCTCAGTACAGGGGGAGGTGTCATCGGTGACATCTCTCAGTACAGGGGGAGGTGTCATCGGTGACATCTCTCAGTACAGGGGGAGGTGTCATCGGTGACATCTCTCAGTACAGGGGGAGGTGTCATCGGTGACATCTCTCAGTACAGGGGGAGGTGTCATCGGTGACATCTCTCAGTACAGGGGGAGGTGTCATCGGTGACATCTCTCAGTACAGGGGGAGGTGTCATCGGTGACATCTCTCAGTACAGGGGGAGGTGTCATCGTGACATCTCTCAGTACAGGGGGAGGTGTCATCGGTGACATCTCTCAGTACAGGGGGAGGTGTCATCGGTGACATCTCTCAGTACAGGGGGAGGTGTCATCGGTGCATCTCTCATAAGGGGAGGTGTCATCGGTGACATCTCTCAGTACAGGGGGAGGTGTCATCGGTGACATCTCTCAGTACAGGGGGAGGTGTCATCGGTGACATCTCTCAGTACAGGGGGAGGTGTCATCGGTGACATCTCTCAGTACAGGGGGAGGTGTCATCGGTGACATCTCCCTCAGTACAGGGGGAGGTGTCATCGGTGACATCTCTCAGTACAGGGGGAGGTGTCATAGGTGACATCTCTCAGTACAGGGGGAGGTGTCATAGGTGACATCTATCAGTACAGGGGGAGGTGTCATCGGTGACATCTATCAGTACAGGGGGAGGTGTTATCAGTGACTTACCTGATCTGGCCAGGTTGAGGAGGATGAATGAGGAGTTGTCACTTGGCGGCAGGTCTTCCAGCAGCGATGACGGCTCTGAGGGTGACAGTAGGGCGCCATGGCTCTTATCTCTGGAATCTGTGCTGGGATCTAGCTGGAGGCTATGGAGCAGTTCAGGAGCCTTAGGAGACTCTCCGTCCTCTGTAGGAGCATCTAATAGAAAGACCATGAATGTCTCTGCGCACACAGAGCACTCCAAGTCCGTAGGTTACAGCGCACAATGTACGGCCGGAGAGGACCAGATAACAGAGATTTACGAAGCTAAACACTGGCATAATTTCTGGTATAATTTGCACCTCCCGGGGGTCAGTTACTAGGCTGTACATTAATTCTGGTGTGAGATGGTTTGCGACCTCTCGCTTGGCCACCAGTAAGGGGGGGGGGGGGGCGCACAGTAGGGAACTGCCAGGACTAGGGACAGGTTCCTGACAGGATCGCCAATTTCGGGGCAGGTGCTCTGTAATTCAGCCCCTATCCACTGCCTTCGTAGGGCCTAATAGGAAGAACTTTGAAGCTTGTGTCCCCCACAGTTCTGAAGATTTAAGCACCAAATCATCCGCGATATCGGGCTACCCCTTGTGGGAGGAAGGTTTACCAGCTCAGAAAAATGCTTTCACCTGGTGTTAAGTTCACACCACTCTGCAAGTCTAAGTCCACGTGTGTGTTCACACTGTGCAAACAACGCCAAAGTCCAGGAATTAAAGGAGTTTCCCATGAATAATATTCTACAGTTTACAAACCAGCCCCTGGATCTGAACATTTATGTAATTGCACGTAATTAAAAATAAAGCATCGCCACTGAGTTATTCAATACAACGTATCTGTACAGCGCCACCTGCTGCTTGTTTTTCTTATCTCTTTGTCCTGTTCACTGAGAAGGCCGCACATGCTCAGTTTTATCCTTCAACTGCCCCCTGAGCTGTGATAGGGAGAGCTGAGACACGCCCCCTGAGCTGCAGTAAAGAAGACACGCCCCTTGAGCTGTCAGCTTGATATAAATCTAGCAGAGCAATGAATAAGATCTCTGGATCCATGTGAGGTACATGGCTGGTTCTGTCTGCTAGAAAGTGATCGTCATGTCCTCTGTGGTGGCTGATTTTCATTTTTTACATTAGTGATGGGAGAACCCCTTTAAATGACCTGTCGTGGCGGACCGACTCTAGCTGCCTTTACTGAGAGTTGGGCGTCCGCAAAGCCCAGACTGGCAAGTGAAATCCAGCCCTGTGCTTGACCTCAGCATATACTGGGAGGAACATACCGCCCACCGACGAACCCTACAGGGAAGCATCATTCCAGCCGACTGGCACCACATCCTGAAGTCAGAACGGTAAGGATGTATGCCACCGATCAAGCTGACCCTAACCCTTCACACCAGTAAGGGGGGGGGGGCAAAGTCTTACCTCGCACCAGTAAGGGGGGGGGGGCAAGGTCTTACCTCGCACCAGTAAGAGGGGGGGGGGCGAAGTCTTACCTCGCACCAGTAAGAGGGGGGGGGGCGAAGTCTTACCTCGCACCAGTAAGGGGGGGGGGGGGGTGGGCAAAGTCTTACCTCGCACCAGTAAGGGGGGGGGGGCAAAGTCTTACCTCGCACCAGTAAGGGGGGGGCAAGGTCTTACCTCGCACCAGTAAGGGAGGGGGGGCCAAGTCTTACCTCGCACCAGTAAGGGAGGGGGGGCCAAGTCTTACCTCGCACCAGTAAGGGGGGGGGGCAAGGTCTTACCTCGCACCAGTAAGGGGGGGGGGCAGCGAAGTCTTACCTCGCACCAGTAAGGGGGGGGGGGTGAAGTCTTACCTCGCACCCAGTAAGAGGGGGGGGGGTGAAGTCTTACCTCGCACCAGTAAGAGGGGGGGGGGCGAAGTCTTACCTCGCACCAGTAAGGGGGGGGGGGGGCGAAGTCTTACCTCGCACCAGTAAGGGGGGGGGGGCGGCGAAGTCTTACCTCGCACCAGTAAGGGGGGGGTGAAGTCTTACCTCGCACCAGTAAGGGGGGGGGGGGGGGGGCGAAGTCTTACCTCGCACCAGTAAGGGGGGGGGGGGGGGCGAAGTCTTACCTCGCACCAGTAAGGGGGGGGGTGAAGTCTTACCTCGCACCAGTAAGAGGGGGGGGGGGGGGGGGGCGAAGTCTTACCTCGCACCAGTAAGAAGGGGGGGGGGGGCGAAGTCTTACCTCGCACCAGTAAGAGGGGGGGGGGGGGGCGAAGTCTTACCTCGCATCAGTAAGAGGGGGGGGGGGTGAAGTCTTACCTCGCACCAGTAAGGAGGCGCAATCTGAGGTTTCCGGCAGGAGAGAGAGACATGTCAGATCCTTGGTTTCATCCCCCACAAGCCCGTGTCCCAGCGGGATGGAGGCATTCTGGACAAACTGCACCAACAGCTGGAGGACAAAAGCAGGACATCGTCAGCCCCACTGCAGCCCTGCACAACGCCCCCTGCTGGAGAACATCGTCAGCCCCACTGCAGCCCTGCATAACGCCCCCTGCTGGAGGGAAGGCACTTACCTCTGGTTTAGACTGCAGTTCATCTGATAACATTAGAGCAGCTTCAGTCAGAGACACCTAAAAGACAGAACATGTGATACTGCCTGCTGAGCTATGTATCTAATCCTATCATGTGTGATACTGCCTGCTGAGCTATGTATCTCATCCAATCATATGTGATACTGCCTGCTGAGCTATGTATCTCATCCAATCATATGTGATACTGCCTGCTGAGCTATGTATCTCATCCAATCACGTGTGATACTGCCTGCTGAGCTATGTATCTCATCCAATCATATGTGATACTGCCTGCCGAGCTATGTATCTCATCCTATCATATGTGATACTGCCTGCTGAGCTATGTATCTAATCCAACAAATCTGATACTACCTGCTGAGCTATGTATCTAATCCAACATATGTGATACTACCTGCTATTCTATGTATCTAATCCAATCATGTGATACTGCCTGCTGAGCTATGTATCTCATCCAATCATATGTGATACTGTGCCTGAGGCTATGTATTCATCAATCATGTGTGATCTGCTGCTGAGCTAAATCTCATCCTATCATATGTGATACTGCCTGCTGAGCTATGTATCTAATCCAACAAATCTGATGTACATATGTGATACTACCTGCTATTCTATGTATCTAATCCAATCATGTGATACTGCCTGCTGAGCTATGTATCTAATCCAATCATATGTGATACTGCTGCTATTCTATGTATCTATCCAATATGTGATACTGCTGCTGAGCTATGTATCTA